>CAUDMG010002844.1:40000-312500 GCA_958450375.1 Homarus gammarus
TCTGTCGTGTCGTGTCATTATTAATGTCTCACAAAAAATAGTAAAGATACTGTTTTGAAGCGAGTGTAAAATATTGACGATCATTTTAAGCATAGCTCGTAAGGATACTTGTGTTTACACTTTCTTTTTCCAAATATTTATCTAATACTAAAACTTTCCGTTCACCTGTCAAGTGTCGAAGATACCTTCATTCTTTCTTTCACTACAACCCAATTACCCTCCTCAACCTACACCCAGGACAACAAGAGTTAGCAATAATACAACTTATGCTTGTATATCAGATCATGAATAGAATTTGTGGTTCAATGGACACTTTCTACGTATCACCACAAGATTAACCACCATAGCTCTACCTAGGGTGTGTTCGGTTAGATTAGGTTAAGTTATGATAAGTTAGGTTCGGTTAGGTTAAGGTGGATTTAGCTTAGTGAGGTTAGATTAGGTTAGCATTAGAGTCATTAATCATAAGGTAAAAAATCTGGTATGTCTAATCTTCCAGTTATCCATTTCCACATACAGAGTTATCATTGACTTAACGCTTTACTCCCAGTGATGCTATGATGTCCTCTTTAAAAGCCTGCAAGAACTGTACAGAGTTCACTAATTTACTGAGGTACTTGTAAGCCCAAGATCATGTACTGGAGAGCCATCAGAAACACTGTATACATAATGAGATAGAAGGTAGTGAAAGAGGAGGATGGGTGGTGTCTTGCTCTCGTCAAAATTGAATAATGAATATTTATATACAATATATATGTGTGTGTGTGTGTGTGATCCAAACAACCTCTTATGGTCGTTGTATAGAATGTGAGGATCCTACTGGATTCTGGCAAAAATGAGCGCCCTGAAAGAAGAACTGCCCTTGTGGCAAAAGAGCTGGCTAGGTAGCCATTAGTGAGTCCCAGCTCCACACGAGGGCCAACTCACAGAACACTCACAGAACGGAGGACTAGCTATACTTTCTTCTGAAAGGGCAAGCCTCCTGTGGAGAGAAACCGCATTTTTGGAGTTGGCTTTGCCTTCCGCTAACGCATCCTACACAGGCTAAGTGAAATGCCTATTGGGATCAACGAGCGCCTCATGACGCTTCGAGTCCCACTGAATCACTCACGTCATGCCTTTTTCATCAGTGCATACGCCCCAACAATGGATGCAGAGGATGACATCAAAGAGGACTTTTACGCTGACCTCGACAGAGTGCTAACCTCTATCCCCAGAGAAGACAAGGTTGTGCTCCTTGGCGACTTCAATGCCAGAGTTGGCAGACATGCTAACATTTGGAAGAAACCATAGGGAGAAATGGACTTGGGATGTGTAATACCAATGGCGTACTCCTCCTCAGTAAGTGTGCTATGCACAACCTCACTATCAGCAATACCTTGTTTCGGCAGGCCGACAAGTTCAAGGGTTCGTTGCAACACCCACAATGCAAACACTGGCATCCCATTGACTACATCATTGTCAGAGAAAGAGATCGCCGAGATGTCCTCGTCACCCGTGCCATGCGTGGTTCATACCACTGTGACACTGATGATCGACTTGTCAGAGCCAAGCTCTCACTTCAAGTCACCCCAAAACGGCAAAGGCAGCAAGCCTCCAGAAGAGGTTTTAATACTAAGCGTCTGGAGGATCCAGCGATAGCACATGCTTTCAGAGAGCAGCTAAAACATGGGCTTATAAAAAACCCAACAGCAAACAACACGAATCCCAGTGCCAAAGGGGATACTCTGAACACTGTCATGACAATCAAAGTAGTCATTAATAAGAAACGTGCTGGTTTTACTGACTGGAAAAACAACCTTCAGTCTCTGACCAAAGCTGATACCTTCCACAAGAAGAAAGCGGATGCCCAGCGGAAACTTCGCAATCTATAGGATGAATGGCTTAAAAATAAAGCATGTGAAGTAAAAAAAATAAAGATCAGCACAAGATGCGTGAATTTTTCAATTTCATTAAAACATTTTATGGGCCAATAACTCGTGGCGCAGCCACTCTCCTCTCATCTGATGGGAACTTCATAATTGAAGACAATGAAGGCCTCCTCCAGCGCTGGAAAGAGCACTACCATTCATTGCTCAACCGAAACACCGATATGGATGTCCTGACTACCCAGCAGGTCCCTCAACTATCCTCCATCCCTGGATGAGGCAGCTACTGCCATCAAACATATGGAAAATAACAAAGCCTCAGGACCTGATGGAATCCCAGCCTAGGAGTATAAAGTAGGAGGACCTCTGCTTACCAGCCATCTCCATTCTCTCCTGGAAAATATATGGGAAAAGGAGGAAATCCCCCAAGCTCAAAAAAGAAGTAACCATTGTCATATTTATAAGAATAGGAGGGACCGGTCAGACTGTGGAAACTACTGTGGGATCTCCCTGCTTTCCATAGCTGGCAAGAGTATCGCTTGAATCCTCCTAAACAAACTACTTCCTGAGGCGGTAAACTTCCTCCCAGAATCTCAATATGGTTTTAAACCATCAAGTAGCACCACTGATATGATCTTTGCTGCCCGTCAATTACAGAGACCAGCGTCGTGACCTATACATGGCTTTCATCGGCCGAACCAAGGCCTTCGACTCGGTCAACAGGGAAGCCCTCTGGTGGATCCTCAGCCGTTTTGGCTGCTTACTAAAATTCATCGGCAATGGGAGGCAACTCCACGATGGTATGAACGGCATTGTCCTGCACAACGGCACACAGTCTGAGTTTTTCCCCATCAAAACAGGGGTGAAACAAGGGTGTGTACTGGCACCAACTCTCTTTTCCATTTTCTTGGCTGCCTTCCTTACTCATGCCAGAGCAAATTTAGCCGGTGGGGTGGACATCAAGTACCGGGTGAAGGGGGTCTTTCGACATAAGACGAATCCAGGCAAGAACTAAGGTGTCGGCAGCTTCCATTACTGCACTTCAGTATGCAGACGATGTCACCCTTTTTGCTCACACTTAACACGACCTTCAGGAGATCCTGAGCACCTACGTAGATGCGCATGCACACTTCGGCCTTGAAGTGAATATACGTGAGACTCAGATTCTCTTTTAACCTGCCCTGGTTCAGATACACCTCCACCATCCATCTAGTTTAACTGTACTACACTCTCTAATGTTACCCTCTTTCCGTGTTTTGGCTCCCACCTGTCCACCACCGCAGACATCGATGAAAAGATTCAGCATTGGATGAGATGTGCATCTCAAGCCTTTGCCAGATTCCGAAACTGTGTCCTGATCTGTATGGAGCTGAAATTATCGACAAAGCTGCACGTGTATCAGGCAGTGGTTCTGCTATATGGTAGTGAGACATGGGTCACATACAGGAGTAGCCTCAAGTCACTTGAAAACTTTCATCAACGTAGTCTACGTTCCATCTTCTAAGTTTGCTGGGAAGACAAGCGAACAAATGCCAGTATTCTTGCTGATATCAACTGTAGGAGCATCGAGGCTACCATAATCCATGAACAACTACGCTGGACTGGCCATGTAACCCGCATGGACGACAGTAGATTGCCAAAGCAGCTACTTTACAGTCACCTAACGAATAGTAAACGTAACGCTGGCGGGCAATTGGAAAGGTATAAGGATAGTCTTAAGACAAACCTGAAAAAAAGTGCCAAATCGACCCCCTCACCTGGGAATCGATTACTCCACATTGTAACGCTTGGGGGAGCAACACACGAGAATGTGTCAATACTTTCGAGTTAGCCCAACTGTAAACCAAGGCAGAGTAGCGCCAACGCCGGCGCCCCTCCCACAGTAGATGCAGCCCTCCACATGTGCAACGAATGGGGACGACCCTGCGGGTCCAGTATCGGCCTCCTTAGTCACCCCAAAACTCGCCAACCTAGGTGACATCCTTAATAGCTCAAATCATTGTATCACAGCTGGATGATCGTCATACTCGATTTCGAGTGATAACAAAATAGTAGTAGTAGTAGTAGGTGTGTGTGTGTGTGTGTGTGTGTGTGTGTGTTCCTTATGTATGTCCACAGTTTTGAAGATAGAGCTGAATTTTGGTAGGGAGGTGCGGGTGGCCCATGTGATGGTCGTATACTATCACATGTACATCCAGCGATATATATATATATATATATATATATATATATATATATATATATATATATATATATATATATATATATATATATATTTCATTAGCCCAATAGCACGCGCACTTCTACATACAATCAACACCTCAACCCGCCAGGATTCGAACCCACGGCCCACTAGTCCATGATTGTGATCGGGGAACACTAACCGCTGTTAGTGTTGATTATATTATATATATATATATATTATATATATATATATTATTATATATATATATTTCATGTAGATCCACAATTTCGAAATAATATATGTTGTTCGTTTTTGTAGTATTTACAGGCGAAAAGAAGTAATTTAATTTGCAATAAAATTTCCTCAGAATTTTTTTTTCTGATATTTCGTCTTTTTTGTCATATTGAATGATGCTTAGAGCGTTCGAGAACGTTTTGTGGTGAGTGTACAGTGAGTGTGACACCAATATTACATACATCCAACCCTTCTTGAGTAGGGATGGCCTTCAGCAGCTGTACACAGTTAATGAGAAACTTCATGGGTAAATTATTGCTTTAAAGAATAGTGACTAAATATTGAGAATTTTTTTTTTTTTTTTTTTTTTTTAGTAGCCTGTGGCGGCCCACACTCCTCTGCTGACAAGATTTTGTATGTCCCACGTGGCGGGGGCAGTGCAGGGTAGCCAAGGTTAGACTCGACAAGAAGAAACTTAGCTACAAGGAGGCTCTCCTTGCAGTACACGCCCAAGATAAGAAAAAACAAGAGACCAATAAGAATAAACAAGAGACCAAGAAACAAGAAGAGAAGAAAAACAAGAAAAGAAGATCCAAGAAAAGACACAAGTCCCAGCTGCCTCTATCCTATACCAACTGCCCCTGTACCAGCTGCCCCTGTATCAGCTGCCCCTGTATCAGCTGCCCCTGTACCGGATGCCCCAGTACCAGTTGCCCCAGTACCAGTTGCCTCTGTACCAGCTGCCCCTATTACCAAGAGACAAGATCACCACGAGACACTAGGGGCAGATCAACACCTCCCCACGATCTCTGACTTCTTCAACATCTACAAGCTACTTGGACACGAGGAAAACAAGAGCAAGACACTCGTGACTGGACAATCCCTATGTTCATCTTGTCAGGAATGGTCTCATCAGCTACGTTCGCTCCTCCATACCACATCGACTTTTTCGGTGCTCTGAGGATGACAATATGATCTTCCAGGTTCTTGAGATATCAGTGGGAGACGGCAAGATCCGTCTATACAACGTCTACTCTCTGTCCTCCCTACTCCTCTGATCTTTGACACGATCTACAAGGGAAATTTCAACACTCGACACCCTGAGCATGGGGACTTCTCTCTTAATTCCAACCAGTAAGATCCCATGTAAGGTCTTCATCCATCCTACCCTCTTCTCCGGCCACGTCACCCTCAGCCTCCATTACTCACTCCCAGCTGGACCTTCCCTTACCCAGAGTCGTACTCGTATTACCATCCCTCAGAAGTACTGCCCTACATACATCTCGAACATGTCTAACCATCTCCCTATATTCGATTTTGAGTCGTCGGAGAAGTTATAATCCTCCCTGGTGAACTCCACACTTAACTTCCACAGTCACTACGTTTCTCGGCCACACTTCAAACGTCGCTCCGAAGCCTACCCCTGGACCCTTGATGAACGTATCCTCCAGGCGAAAAAGAAGGCGGTTGAGGATGGTATCTCATTCCAAAGGGAACCATCCTTGACCGCCTCCACCAGTACCAGTTGTTCATAGATAATCTAATTGCTTTCCAGCAATGTGTTTGGACTGAATCCTGGCATAATCTCACAGACAGCATTAACCACCAGACTAGCGTGGGAGCCATGTGCACCTCATCAACAAGGTGGTCAACGAAAAGCCCTCTAGTGTCCTTCACCACAGACCAGCAGGGTATGCACAAGAGTCTTGTCGAAACATGATCTGAACAATCCAAGCCCGTAATCTCCTGGACCACATTCAAGAGGCTCTCTCCTCCCAGTCAAATCTCCGCTCTCTGTCTCATGGCAGTGTTGATGAAGGTCGATGGAGAGGATATGGTGGAGATAACCGAGGAGGAACTGCGGCGTTTCTTCATTCGGTGTAGGTAAGGCAACTGCCCCCAGTGATGACGATGTCTTCTACTCAGTTCTCTGTTTACTCCTGAAAGTTCCCGGCAAACCCCTCCTCCTGCTTTACAATCCCTGTCTCCGCACAGTGTATATGCCCAATGCCTGAACCTCCAGCACAATGCAGTAGTACCCATTCTCAAATGTGGCACTGCCAAATTCAGACCCATGTCCCCCACCTCTTGCTTCAGCAAGGTGATGGGACGTATTCTCCTTACCCGTCTCATGTTTCGGCTGGAGGACAAGCTCTCATCCAGCTCGTTATGGTTTCCTACCACAACGGAGTACGCATCACTGTCTCATGGAACTCTATCCTCGCTTCTCCCCCATGACTGTCGTAGCCTTCATCGATATTAAAAAGCGGCTTTGATGTTGCAAATAGAGATATTATCCTTGATCAGCTAGTAGACTTCGGCGTTAAAGATAATTTCTTAAGATGGATTCGTGGATACCTCCGGAACAGAACCTACCGTGTTTTCTTTAAGAGGGCATGTAGCTCTATCAAAAATTTCAATCTTGGTATTCCACAGTGTGGTGTTCTTAGCCCCTTTCTTTTTAATGTCCTTATGCATCGCCTACTTTCTCTTCTCCATGACATTCCCGGTACCACAGATACCTGTTATGCAGATGATATCTGCATTCACTCTGTCGTCTTCTGCTTGTGGTCTCATCCTCTCCCCAGACAAGAGAGTAAGATCTTCTCTTCTCGCAACCCGGGGACATTCCCAGAATTCGCTGTGGGAAATAGTGTTATCCTTCCGTGTACGCAGTACACCTGTACGGAATACTCCAGCTACACCTGTACGACAACGTATTCATCCCATCGTCCGGGACCCCATAGACCAGGGGTTCTCAACCAGGGGGGAATTCCCCCCAGGGGGGGGAATTCAGGTTTTCAGGGGGGGGGGGGGGAAACTGATTCGGGAGCAAGAGATATGTTCGATGAGAAATCAATCACAGAATTTTGGCCCTTGATGTGCGATTCCTACCCAAAAGTGGCAGAAAGAGCTATCCGTGCATTGCTACCGTTTGTGTCGACATATCTTTGTGAGTCAGGCTTTTCAACTCTGTTGCAAATTAAAACGAAGCAACGTAGTAGATTAGAGGTAGAAAATGACCTGCGTTGTGCCCTTTCAAGCACTCCTCCGCGTATCCCAGAATTGGCGAAGAAAAACAATCACAGGTTTCTCATTGACTGTAATCTTTATCTGAATAAAATTAATTACAAATTTACAATGTCCTGGTATTCTATTGAACTTTTTGTTCATTGCATTATGCTTCAGTTTGGTCTGTTAAGTAATTCATTATAAATATTAAAAAAAAATATTTTGCTTTTATTCAAGTTTTATAAATCCATCAACATTTTCAATTGGCATTTAATTTGTAAAACTCCACTATAAAAACAATCCATGTAAAATTGTAAATGTATATGTACTAATATGGAAAAAATAAAGGATTTTCAGTATTATATGCATATTATTTGGAATGCACTTTTTGAGGCAGACAATCTTGGAAAGGAGGGGGGAATGACATTCTGACATATGGTGAAAGGGGTGCATGGGGCAAACAAGGTTGAGAACCACTGCCATAGACCGACTGCAACAGCATCAAACCCCTCTAATGTGCCTCACCAACAATGCTGCCGGGATTTCTATCCCTGTAGCCAGAACTGTTTACACTATGTTTGTCCGATCTGTTGTTGACTTTCCTTCTCCTGCCCTATGACAACTCCTCAAAAAATCCCTAGATCCCCTTGAACAGTTTCAAAACAAAGTCATGAGATTTTTCCTGAGCTGGGTTGTCTCATCTCCACCAGGATAGTGAACATGCAAACAGAACTCAGTTTTCCTTCCCTTGTTGAGAGAATATAAGCTAATGTCTCCTACTTCAGTGTCAGATATCTTCACTCTCCCTACCTTGCCCTACATTATTCTCATATCATTAGAACCTCCCTTGAACCCAAATTCACCTCGGCCTCTACTTCGGCCGGGTGGTCTCACCCTCATTAAAATAATTGTTCTCTGCTTCAGAACCTCGATATTGATGTAGCCGTAGCAGAGGTTGATCACGGCCCTCCACCCTGGAGGATTCCCTGTCCAGAAGTCACCTTTACTCACACTACAAAGGCGGACCCTCCTCTACTTCAGTAACAATTAGCTCTGGGGACCATACACAGAGTCTCTACCTCAGTCCTTGTCGTACTCCGACGGTTCCCTACAGGCAGACTGGAGTGCGGGGTGCGCTCTCTTCTCGCTGAAGGTGAACCCACCGGCGGGAGGTTGGGTCGGCCGTAGCCTTCCGAACTGGTCGAGCTCAACCTACAGGGAATGACATGGACTCTTAGATGCAGTTGATCTCCTCCTTCAGAGGATATTGAACGGTATAATCATTAGTAATTCTAAATCTGCCTTCCAGGTCCTCTCCTCTAAGCCTTTATGCCTTCCTTTAATTCAGTAGTTGTTACTTCTTTTAGATTTAGCCCATGATAGTTCTCTTGTCTTACGATTTTTGTGGGTTCTATCTCATGTTGGAATAACAAACAATGACAGTGTTGACCGTCTCGCGAAGAATGCCTGTGGACTGGCCCTTTCCTGCTGCTGGGGCTACACCCTCCCTACTCTGCTACCGAAAGGGAATACGTTCAGCCGCTCTTCTCCTTAGAATCCATGGCGGGGATAGTGAACGGGCTGAGAGTATATCCATCCAACACTATGATCACTTTTTTCCTTATTCACACATTATGTGAGGATACAGACTTATCTGGCAAGTATCTGAGGTGGGGGATTATCCGCACTCCTCTTCCTGTAAACTCTGTTACTGTCCCAACGCTAACAACCCTCAACACCCTTGACTGTCTCGCTGTCAGGGACCTCCTACCAAAGGAAGAGTCACTAACCACTATTTGTCACCACCTATTTATACATAATAATCTAGATATAATTCTTGTACGCTACCCACACTTTGATGGGTGCTAAATCCCATTGTCCTCAACTCACATCAATGTCTCCATATCACAAGTCATAGCGTGTCCTGCGAGACACGAGTACCACTGTATTAGTGTCTGACAGCATTGTCTTGTGACAAGGCTTGTTGCTCCCCCCCTCCCCCTAGGAGGTAATAAATTTATTAAATAATAAATAATGATTATAGGGAGGATGACTATTGTATTTACTAATGTAGATTACACACACTAGCTGATGTAATGTAGTAATACATTATACCATCAATATCCACCTAGTTTAAGTACTAAGTGAACTCTCTTAAAAACCTTGGTTATCAGAGCACCGCAATAAAAACTCCAACAATCATTACACCAATAGCAGTTTGTTTAGGGTGGTGATCGGTGCTAAGGTTATGGCCACCCCCACCTATGGTCCCACACTCAGGAGAAGAGCTTCAGATGTTCAGGGTAAAGTGTGTTGATATAACGGCGTCGGGAAAACAGTATCTATCTACTTTACATTTGCTACCGGATGCTGGGCGCTGCTGATACTGATAATTATTATTATTACTGCACATCAACAGTTTCTCCTTTTCATTCTGGAATTATCATTAAATATAAACTGTACTTTTGTAATTCTTTCTCGCCGGTGTAATATTTCGCTATACCTTCTATTTTATCTTGTATTTGCTGTTTATATTTACAATGTAACTGTTTTCATGTTACGTAACGTCACCATATTTTTGCTGTTAATATATCTTACACATCTTATTGGTCATTGTTTGCATGACTCACGACCATAGCATATTATTGAACAGAGCCACACGAAGCTACCCATTACTCCTAGCTTTTGTTGTCATTTCTCTCCTATTTATCATCATTATTTGCTTTCTCCTCTTCATAATTTCTTGAGTAATTATTTTTTTGTCTTATTCTCATTATCTCGTTCCCCCTCCTAGTCCACCTCATTTTTCTTCTCCCGTTTATCATCCTTCTCCATTTCCTTATTATCATTATTATCTTTCTCCTCATCCTCCTCCTCCCTCTTCTTTTCCTTCTCTTCCTCGTCATCTGCGTAATGTTTCATATTCCTTACACCCTTCTCCTTCTCTTCCTCATTTTCCTCATCATCTTCCTCCTCTTGTTCCTCGTCATTATCACCCTCCATTACACCTTTTCACCAAAAGTACTCTCGGGTCATATTCACCCCGTCGTTCAAGCCTTCTGCCGTCTGCCTGCCAACACAAGTACTACACGTCTACCCTCTGTGGTGGAAACCAGCAACCCTCAAAATCGAGTGACAGGCGCACCTACCACTCTATCTGGGAATCACCCTCAACATTACCGGTCATCATAATTCTGTTGGTTGTAGCACTTGTGAGTACGTTACCCCTCACAATATTATAATGTTCTTAGATCTTCCTTTTTCACACCTCAGTGACCGTGAGTTTTTACTGTTCCTTAATCAGTATCAATGTTCCCACAGTGATGATGCTAGTGTCATTCCGTTAGATGTGCTAGATCGTATGTGTTACACCCCCTTTACCCATGGTGTCGACACTATACTCCTTCATATCGATCCTGATGTCTTTCTACAAAACTCACTGGGTTACACCAACCCCAACTGTAACTATTACTTTCCTGGCTCCCCCGAGTTTAGTTCTAGTCTCCTACTACCTCATTCCTTCTCCTTGATTAGCCAAAACATCAGCAGGATTCCCCTTCATCTAGATACCTTTTAAGATGAATGTTTATCTTCTATTGCCCACAAATTTGATGTACTTGGGTTCTGTGAGACCAAGCTCACTAACGATATTGACCATTTGTATAACATTCCTAATTATAAAAGACAGTGCGTCAACACGTCACGACACAGTGGTGGTGTCGCCCTATATGTTGATATCAAGTATAACACTTCTGTAAGAGATGATTTAAAGGTTGAGGAGAAGTACATGGAGAGTGTTTTCAATGAATTACGTAACGACACACGAAATATCCTAGTAGGAGAAATCTACAGAAGACCCCACACTAATGTAAGGAATTTTCTTGCTACCTGTCATTCTAAACTCTTCTTCAACACTATAACCAAACCCACTAGAGTAACTTCCACCTCTGCCACTGTGATAGATCATATCTGGACTAACAACACTCCTAACATTCTTGCAAGTGGAACTATATATAACAATATCTCAGATCAATTCCCAGTTTTTGCCATGTATAAAACGGCCACAAGACCTGAAAGGTCTAGTAGAGTCTCAATCCAATACAGAGACTACTACACCGACAACATCCTCCTTTTTGAAAACAACCTAATGAATGCTAACTGGGATCTTGTCTATGCCTCCAATAACCCTAATGTGAACAGCTGTAACTTCTCTTGCATCTTCAATGCCTGCTTTGATAAATGCTTCCCGCTCAAGACTAAGTCAGTGAAAACTGTATCCATTTCCAAGCCCAATATCACAAGCGAAATTAAGATAATGATAAAGGAAAAACACAAACTACAAAGGAAATTTGCAAAAAGACCCATATCATTCGGTGATGCTTACCGAAGTATCAGAAATAGAGTAACTCAAGCAGTTAGAAATGCCAGACATAACTATTATACAAATAAGCTCCAGTCAACATCAGGCGACAGTAAGAAAACCTGGAATGTCATAAATTCTATTCAGAACAGGAACACTCAGCCTTCGGCCCACCACTCAGCTTTTATGATAAATGATTCAGTTATAACGGAACCCTCCTCCATTGCCAACCACTTCCATGAATATTTTATTAATGTTGGCAAAAATCTTACAGAGAGCATCCCTGATCACCATGAAGAATTTAGAGCCTACCTGCAAAACAGACAGCAAAATTAGCTGTTCTTATCCCCTGTCACAGCAGATGAATTACTGGCCATCATAAAAATATCCAAAGATGCAGCAGCAGGCGAAGACAATATACCAATGAGCATCATTAAGAAAGTAGCCCACCTATTACTACCTGTTCTCCTACACTTCTGTAACTTCTCCTTCACTAGTGGTGTCTTTCCTGAAAAATTGAAAATTGCTAAAGTTCATCCAGCATACAAAAAATCTGGGGACAAAGGGTTCTTCAAGAATTACCTCCCCATATCCGTCCTCTCGGCCTTGAGTAAGATTCTGGAGAAGCTAGCATGTAATAGACAAAATCCCTTCTGCAATGCCAATAACATCTTTACAGACTCCCAGTTTGGATTTAGAGCTAGAAGGTCGACTGAGAGTGCTCTGCTATCCTTTAGTAATGACATCTTAAATTCCTTTGATGACAGTCAGTTCGCAGTCGGTATATGTCGACCTTAACATCCTCCTTTCAAAGCTTGAACATTACGGCGTTAGGAGCCTGTCCCACAATTGGTTTACCTCATATCTGTCCAAAAGGATGCAGTATGTCTGCTATAACAACCACCAATCTGACTCCTCGCCAATCTTGAATGGAGTCCCCTAAGGTTCCATTCTCGGTCCAGTATTGTTTTTGTTGTACATAAACGACATATTCCACGCCAGCTCACTCATAAAATACAACTTATTTTCAGACCATAGTAATCTCTATGCCAGCAACTCAGACCTCCATTCCTTGATGAGAACTATGAACACTGAATTAACTAAAGTCGGGACCTGGGTAATACGTAATAAACTGACCTTAAACTTGAGAAA
Organism: Homarus gammarus; assembly: GCA_958450375.1. NCBI lineage: Eukaryota > Metazoa > Arthropoda > Malacostraca > Decapoda > Nephropidae > Homarus > Homarus gammarus. Next base: position 52,812 of record CAUDMG010002844.1, read on the forward strand.
ACCCACTACACGATCTTTCATAGAAGGAAAAACTTACCCCCAGACCTGGACCCCCTGTACCTTGGTAATATAGTCTTCAAACTGGAACAAAATACTAAATTCCTCGGAGTTATTGTTGATGAGAAACTGGAGAAACCACATACACGCCATTCACAGTAAAATCAATAAACAGTGCGGTATCATGTATCACACTCGATAGTCACTCACTCTCGCAGCAATGAATGAAATCTATCATGATCTTGTTTACCAACACCTGATACACTGTCACACACTATGGGGAGCCTCTGGCTCTTCAAAAACACAATCTCTGGTTACTGCACAAAAGAGAGTTGTACGGACAATGACCTACTTGAAAAAAACAGATCACACAAACGAAAAATTTGCTACGTATGTAGGTTATGTATATAAGCTACTGTGCCGAGTAGCAACCCTGTATATACGCTACTGTGCCGAGTTGCATTTATATATATCATCACGTGGTAACACTGCACGTTATGTGGCAACATTGCCCCGAGGCTGCCATACGGCAAAGCAGCCTCAGTCTGACTGAGTGAGCCGTGCATGGCACACGCGAGTCACCACTTGTATTTCTCTCATCCATAATAATCGGACTCAGTGTTACTCAGTGTTTCCCTACCCATCACTGCATTCTTCAGGGCACACTAGTAACTTTCATGGCGCAGTGTCTAAGATCTGTGGACTTACAAAGTGTGTGAACAATGCCGACAGTTACGTCTGCCCGTGGTGCGAGTCGACTCATAGTGTGTTGTGTTGTGTTGCGCTGTGTTTCGCCTCGATGTGCAGTGTTGCGCCGTCCCAGTGCATTTTAGTGACGGTGGCAGTGCTAGTGTCAGTGTATTAGTGTTTGTCTAGAGCTGCGAGTTGAGCATTGGCCTGTTTTTTGTGGTACCCACGGAGCACGCAGGCGCACACCCTTCTCGTGCGACATCCAGGGGACACTGACGGTCTTGCCGGACCACGCTCCCTCCGCTCTCAGACACACACACGCACGCACGCACGCACTCACTCACGGACAGAACAGTGGACCTGGACCATATGCGTGATTTCTGCGCTGTTTATGTCATATATATCTGGTTCGAGCTGTTGAGGCGCCACTTTATATATTAAACAGTGCAGTCCACGCACACAGAAAGATGGGAGGTAAGAAGGGAAACTTCAAGATGGGAGACACGACTCCCCACCACCTTCTCCTCCACCGGGCGCAGACTCTCATCCTCCACCTCCAGTGACGGACATTGCCACAATTCTGAGGTGGATGGACGACCGGGACGAGCGACGTAGAGAAATTGAACTTCAGAGGGAGGAGACACGAAGAGAGGAGGAAAAGTTGCGTTTTGATGCACTATTAGCGACCCTTGCGCTAACCCACCCTCCCTCACTCGCAGGTAGCGCGCTTCAAGGCGCCAATGTCCTCCCTCCTCCACCACACCAGCCTCCTCCAGGTACTCTTGCCTCCAAACAAACAGCTCCCAAGGCATCTGTTCAACCCCCACCCGCCCTCTCACCAGACGTCGCGTTTCAGCTTTTTCGTGAGTGGAGGCGGCGCTGGACAGATTACTCCACGATGGTGGACCTCGACAGCATGCCTCCGAACAAACAGCTCATCCAACTGCGGATGTGTTTGTCGCTGGAGACCCAGAGAGTCTTGGAGCACACGTTGCAAGTGCCTCCCGACTCTACCTCTTCAGTGACGGATGTGCTCGACCTTTTACAGGAGCATGTTAAGGGTCGGAACAACGAGGCTTTGCGTCGCCGTGCCTTTACAAGCTGCAAGCAGGCGGAGAACGAATCCTTTGACGACTTTTTTTGTACGCTTGAAGAGTTTGTCGGAGGAGATCGACGTCTGCAAGGCGCACAGCCAGGAATGTGAGGAAGCCTGGATCAAGCACGGGATCTTGACAGGTGTCAGGCACGAAGAGTTGATGCAGCGACTCATCGCCCTGGACGCTTCCTCCATGCTCCAGGTGGTAGTGACTGAATGTCGATCATACGAGGCCACCAAGTCCGCCACCTCTGTCTTACGGGCCCCACCTGCTGTGAGAGCTATCTCACAATACAAGAAGGATAAGAAGGCGGCCAACAACGCGAAGGCTGCCAAACGTTCTTCCACGCCTCCGCCTAGTGCTTCCTGTGGCAGCTGTGGAAAGCAGCACAGCCCCAAGACTTGCCCGGCCGCCGACGCACTGTGTCGTGGATGTGACCGTAAGGGCCACTGGTCTAACACAGACAGGTGCCCTGCACGAGGCCACAAGTGTCAGGCCTGCGGTCGCTATGGACACTACGACAAGTGCTGCCGTCAACCCAAGCCCAAAAGCCCGAGACGAGGAGGAAAGCAGCGCACTTCCCTCAGGGTGGTTCGCACGCAGCCCCCTCCAGATGGCCCACACAGCCCCAAGCAGCAGCGGAGTCACATGAGGAGGGTGGACTCTACCACATGCCCCAGGGCTACCCCTTCCCCTACTATCCGCGTCGCCGTCACACACGGTGATGTGTCGGGTCACATCGAGGTGATACCGGACACCGGCGCCGATACTACGGTGATTGGGCTGAAGCACCTCCAGAAACTGGGCCTCACCAAACGTGACCTGGGACCACCGCCGCAGCTGCTGTATTACAATGCGGACGGTTCCCAGATGCCGGACGCTGTGGGCTCCTTTCAAGCAGAGATCACCTACGGCGACAGGTCGTGTCACGGATGGATCGATGTGCGGCCTACTCTCGCTACACCCTTGTTGTCGTGGGAGCACTGCAAGGAGTTAGGCGTGGTGCCCAGAGACTTTCCTGAGCAGATCCCAGCTGCTCGTTACACCGCCAGCAGGGTGCGTGAGTCGACGAGCGACACGCCTGGCGCTGCCACACAGAGCTGCCCAGAACCCGCTTCCACTCCCACCCACACAGGACGCTCCCCTGCCCAGATCCTGTATGGTCACCCTCTCCGCTCTTGCGTTCCTACACACGCCAAGGCCTTTGCGAAGGACTGGCAGACCAAAGCCGAGAGCTGTGACCGCCGCGCCGCTTCACGTGCCCAGGACGCCAAAGCTCGGTATGACGACCGTGCCCGCCCTCTTCAGCCACTGGAGATTGGTGCCCTTGTCCGCGTCCGCGACCCGACGACGACACGTTGGGACAAGGTGGGCATAGTGATGGGCGTCGGCCGGTCGCGGGACTACAAGGTCAGGATGCTGAGCGGCCGTGTCTGGTGGAGGAACCGCAGCTTCCTCCGGCCAGTCCCACTCCCTGCTGCTGGCCCCCTGACCGAGGACGAGTCACCTACACCTCACGAGGATCCGCCCCACAGTGCGCCTCGACGCTCGGAGCGACTTAGGACTAAGAAGTCCGCTCAAGACAGAGACTATGAGCGTGAGGGGGGAGGGAGATGTAGGTTATGTATGTAAGCTACTGTGCCGAGTAGCAACCCTGTATATAAGCTACTGTGCCGAGTAGCATTTATATATATCATCACGTGGCAACACTGCACGTTATGTGGCAACATTGCCCCGAGGCTGCCATTCGGCAAAGGAGCCTCAGTCTGACTGCGCGAGCCGTGCATGGCACACGCGAGTCACCACTTGTATTTCTCTCATCCATAATAAACGGACTCAGTGTTACTCAGTGTTTCCCTAGCCATCACTGCATTCTTCAGGGCACACCAGTAACTTTCAACGTATATTGAATTTTTTTTAATTCGAAGATATTAACAGGTACTGTTGTGCCCTCTTTGTTTACAAATCTATCAATCACTTGCTTGACAATAATTATTTCCAGTTCCGGAATAATGAGAGATACAACTAAAGGCACCCAGAGCTACTGAGACTACCCGGCATGCTCTGCTCTCAGTCCCAGAACTCCATAAAATATCATGGGGTGAAGGTGAGGAACAACTTACCCCCACCCATCCGAGCAAAGACTATGCTCCCTTCCTTTAAATCATCTCTTAAAAAATATCTATTGTCGTAGTATCAATATTTCTTGTAACACTTACTATGTTTACAGTTCCTGCTTTTATTGTAGCAACAAATCCATTTTATCGGAAACTATCATGTAAATAAATAAGTAATTACCATTCAATAAACATAATTGTCAACTAGACATAATCCTGACAGCTCTGTCCTCTTGTTCAACCTTATTACTGTACAACACATGTTGTACTGCTCCCTCATTATACTTTTGTTTTTCAATTCCAATATAATTTATATATATATATATATATATATATATATATATATATATATATATATATATATATATATATATATATATATATAGATAGATATAAACTAAAAAAATAATAATAAATAAATAAAATAAATAAATATAAAAGTGATAACCGTGGTAACATTATGAGATGTTCTTATTATCACCATGCTGGTCCAACGAATTACGAAAAAGTACCCAATTGTACCCAAAAGTACCCAAAAGTATATTAAATCAGTGTAAAGTCTTAACGAATATCTGTTATACATACGCAAAACATGTCTAATAATATTTTTAATGTAATTTTGTAAAAATAATTTGTAAGATAAAATAATATACAGCGAAAAACTTTCAGTATCGGCGAACGCTAAATTCCAAAGAGTTCGTGAACAAGGGAGATAACTCAGAGCCATCGTGATGCACTTCGCTAACCTAACCTAACCTAACCTAACCTAACCTAAACTAACGAAAAGTAAATCCTACGGCTATGTTAAATACCCTAAAGTAACAGAAACATCGGTAATTATATCTCCATTTTGGATAGGTGACTCTTTGGAATTTAGCGTTTTTTGCTGTTTATTATTTCATTATTTTGTCTACATTTGAATGAAAACATTATTAATCAGGTTTTATTGATGTAAAACATATATTCGTTAAGATTTTACCCTGATTTAATATACTTTTGGGTACTTTTGGGTAATTCGTTAGACCGCCACCATGCTATTGTACTAGTCCAGATGATACTAAATGTTACATAATACTCCCATGAGATAAATGTATAGTATATAATCAGGTGCCTCAAAGAGAGCTCAGGTTCTCAACTGGCTCAGCCATGTTAATATTGTTATTATTATCCACTCTGTATCTGTGTTTTTCTGGCTAAATAAACTGTTTCAAATGAATTCAATTCAATTCTGATAGTAATCCGTACTTTCTTGACAGGCCATCATTTTTTCTCCCTAGATATTACAAGTTTAGGATTACTTGAGTTATCCTCCTTTGGTACAGCTTCTAATTTGTGCTGTGTGGAGAAGAGGTGGTGAGGGGTGATAGAGTGAGAGGGTTAAGGAGTGAGGGGGCGGTAAAGGGTGGGGGTAGGTGGGGAGGGATGAGGGGTGAGAGGGTTAAGGAGTGATGGGGCGGCAAAGGGTTGGGGTAGGTGGGGAGGGGTGAAGGGTGATAGGGTGAGAGGGTTAAGCAGTGAGGGGGCGGTAAAGGGTGGGGGTAGGTGGGGAGGGGTAAAGTATATACAAGATAAGATCTCCTTCCTTTTCGCTTGGGTGACTTATAGTTAAATCTCGTAGTAGCTGTTTGTTGTCCTAGTTTTGGCGTGTTAGTATTATTCTATTACCTTTCCCCTTCTTTCTATCCGTCTCCTTCTCTATCACTACCATCCCATTCTCTTCTTTCACCTTTACCACCCTTTCTCTTCCTCCACCGACCCCCTCCTCCACCTCCACTACCTCTCCTCCTCCTCTTCCTCCTTCTTCTTCACCTACTGATACTACTCCAGAAGGAAGAAGGTGAGGAGGGTGTGGATGGGTGTGCCAAAAGGCCGCTTAGTTTCTTTAAAACTAAGGCGTCTTTTTTTTATCACACACACACACTTGTTAACCATCAGTGATACAAGACGTGCCCTGAAGGCGCTCCGGGTTTTGGCAGCCAGGCCGAGTCTGTTTGGCCCTGCCCCCCCCCCCTCCCCCCCGCTATATCCCAACGCCCTACCAGCCTTTCTACACTGGGATTGATTCAGCAAAATATTCAAGTGATCAGTGCAATGATTGACTACCAAACAGTGTTCCGATAGTGCATCCCAAGGAAAAGCAAAAAAACACAGCAGTGTAATACCAGACAGTGAGCACTTTGTCGGTCACCGTCAAAGTGCCAGTGACAAGGATCACCGCGGTGTTTACATATGTCGTGGATACTGGGTCGGCGACCCTAAGCGCCAGAGACAAGGACTCACGGTGTTTACGACCGAAAAATATTAACAGATGTCTACCAGTGTCAGTGGCCCTCAAAGTGCCGCCAGTGAGTTTATGGCCACCGGAGACAAACACTTCCGTACGTCCACAACAACAGATATCAACAGAAGGCCACTGTTACGAACCCCGCCATCTGTTGTCATGATCTACCTACCCAGCACCACAAGCAACGCCATCTATGGACGAAACCCGAGTATGACTAGTCTTAGTTACCACTCCGGGGTTTCTCTTCTCCATATCCTGGTTGTTGCGTCACCTCCTCCAAGTCTTCCTCATCAGCTCCAGATCGAGGAAAGTTCAGTTCACTCTGGGAAGTGACCACACTAGGATCACCTATCCTGGAAACCTACCGTACAGTGACTACCTACCACAGTCTTCAATACTCAGCCTTACTCGTCAGCCATCTCAGCTCCACACTTAAGTATTGTAAACCCTATATTGCCTCCCACTTCCACATGCTTTAGTTTGTTGTATGTTGTATAAATATGTATATACTGTTAAGCCAATGTTGCGTATGTTTAGGTTAAGTATGGTTAAGGGTAAATTATAGAAAGCTGAACATTTTGTTAAGGAATTTATGGTACTTTATTATACACAACGAAAAATCGCATCCTTTGACTACCCTTTTATAGTCCGATTGTCTTTGTTTTTTTATTGTTGTTGCCTGTTGGGATCTGGGTAGACTTTTAACGATATTCTAAATCCCCAACTCGTAACAGCCATCAATTACTTACTCCCGACGCTCTCTGTACCTTCTAAAGCATGGGAACGGTTATCCTGATGGCAGTGTTATCACGCGACTCAAGTCACTGAACATATTCCATGTGCACAGCCGTAGACAGGGGTGTCATAAACAAAAGCCCATTAGGACCATTACCTCCACTATGAAACCAGAGACACCAACCCCTGACAGACCGTACCATTCCACTGAAGTTCCACGGATATGGTGTGATCTCCCGTCTTTACTGCTCTCCAACGTCACTTCCCAAGCTAACAAGTTTGACGAGCTGGCAACCACAGTCAGGTCTGTCTCTGCGAACGTCGCTACCATATGTGAGTCTTGGCAAATTGTGCCTGAAACGTGTCATATTGATAGATATCAACTCTTTCATCACCTTCGTTCACATGGACGCGGAGGAGGCGTTGCCCTCTTCTGTCAAGATGACCTATACGCCCGTCACGCCTGGATGTTCAAGTCTCAGCAGATGAGGAACCATTATGGGTACGTGTTGTGCCACGGGCCCACCCGCGCCACACTGCTTCTATCATAATCTGCGTGTCATACCATCCGCCCCGCTCACCCACCAGAGACACTCTTATCAATCATCTCATTACCACCTCAGACCACCTCAGAGTTAGGTACCCATGTGCCAAGTATAGTATTATGCGGGGATTATAATGAAATTGGCACCACTGATATCCAGGACCAGCTGTTACTATCACAAGTTGTGAACTTCACCACACACGGTCAAAATACCTTGACCTTATTTTGACCCACTTAGCTGACCAGTACCAATCACCTCAACCAATGCCTCCTATCGGGTGTAGCGCACACCTTTCAGTGCTCTGGTCCCCAGCTGCCACTCCCGCTTAAGTACAGAGACCCTACATCAAGACCTACAGGCCGATTACTGACTCTGCAGTGCGTCTCTTCGGACAGTGGATAGTTCACCATCCCTGGACTGACAACAAATGGATAAATTATACGAACACCACCACGGAAGCTCACCACCACTTCTTCCTCGAGAAGTCCGACAGATCTCACCCAGCTGACTTGCCCTGGATCACACCTCGGATCAAAAGACTTATACAACAGAGAGACAGAGCCTTTTATCTTAATGACCACAACCGCTACAGGTCCTTTCGCTACCGAATCATCCACGAAATACGCACTGCGAAGAAGTCTCACTACCCAACCAAATTGCAACACCTGAAGCAGACCAACATCAGTCAGTGGTATGGTAAGCTTAATGAACTCTGTGGACTAAACCATAAGACACACCCCCTCCTTCCTTAGCCATCTCACTAATGTTGACGCAGTTGAGCAATCAAATAACCATTTCGCTACTATATGCCAGACGCTCCCCCGGCTTGACACAACCAATCTCCCTGCTTACCTACCAGCCCCCTTTCCCACTGAGTTAGTAGAATAATTTGAAGTAGTAAAACGTATGGACAAACTGAAGTTAAAACGCTCCACCACCCCCATTGATTTACCAAGTAAACTCTTCAAGGAGTTCTCCCAGGAGCTTGCTAAGCCCCTTTGCTCCATCATCAATGCTTCCCTCAGTCAAGCCACATGCCCAGCTGACTGGAAGACTTCATATGTGTCACCAGTGTTCAAGGTAACCAGCCCACAATCCTTAAATCAGCTGCGACCCATTGCAATCATCCCAATACTCAGCGTAATCTGTGAAATTTTTGTGTTTGACTGGGCCTATGCTGATACTGCAGGTGCCGTAAATCCTCAGCAATTTGGTAATATGAAAGCTTCTTCCATCACTTACTGTCTTGTCAGCTTTCTCGACTACATATACCGCCATCTGGAGAAACGAAAAACGTCTGTATTCGACCTAGTCGACCACAATTTAATTATCAACAAAGCTATCGACCTCGGGTTTCGCCGAAGTCTTATACCATGGCTTACAGACTTCCTCAGTAACCGACGCCAAGCTGTACGCTTCCGAGGGGCTGTCTCCACCTTTCAGTCACTCACCTGTGGCGTCCCCCAAGGCACCAGGATGGAACCACTATGCTTCCTTATGCTTATCAATGATGCCCTAAGAGAAACCCTGCTCGCTGGAAATATGTCGACGACTCCACCATTGGGATCAGTGTCAACATTCTGCTCCCGACTATACTGTCCTTCAGGATTTATTGAACAGTCTCCAAAACTGAGCCACCAACAACCACGTCACCATCAACCATACCAAGACCATGGTTATGCACATCAACCTCTCCTCCGACGTTGTCCTACCCCCCTTCCATTACTCTAGGTTCCAACACACTCCAGGTTGTAGATTCCACTATGCTCCTCGGCGTCACCATAGACAACAAACTAAATTGGAAACCACACGTCAGTGAAGTTGTCAAGTCCTCCAGTTTCCGTCTCCACCTCCTCTGCCGACTTAAGTCCCTCGGAGTTTCTGCCCCCGAGCTCCTCAGTGTTTACTCAACATTCATACTTCCCAAGCTCACCTATGCCTCCCCTACCTGGTCTTCCTCCCTAAATGCCACACAACGTAAACACCAAGAAAATGTGCAAAAGAGGGCATGCAAGATTATTCTCTCCTCTTCCTACTCCACATATCAATAAGCGCTCAACATGCTGACCCTCTCGGCTCTCAGTGACGATCACCACGACCGCATCTTCAAATTTGGTGAGAAGCTTCTGCACCATCATTGACACCGGCTCCTACTACCACCCGAGATTCCTCGTCCGAGAATTTCTGTTCGACACCACAACTGCATCCAGCCTTTACGAGCACGAACTGATCGCTATAAGAACAGCCCAGTCCCAACCATTGCAAAACTTGTCAGTAACTTGTAGTTTGAGCTTCTCCCCACCTAGTTATTAAATAATATATTTGTATCACTTTTGTTACTTGTATATTTTTTGTAAATCAAGAGACCCACTCCCCAATTATGTAAGTGTATATTTTCGGCCGTCCGGCTGCCATGCTCTTTCAATAAACCGTTAATTATTATTATAATTATTATTATTATTATTATTATTATTATTATTATTACACATACGGACACACACACACACACACACTTTTTTCGCACTTATTCATTCACCTTTTCACTCATTCACTTACTCTCTCTCTCTCTTCTACGCTCTTTATGTGGTAAATCAATACCTACAAGAACTTACAAGTCTCTCAACACTGACGTCGACCAACATATATCAGAGTTAATATTAATCCCATTAAAGTAGTTTTTAATGCCAGCGATCTATAAATGGGTCGCTGCTCACCTCCGATCCTGAGGGTCACCCGAGCCACTCCAGTCGACCCAGCTGTGAATACACACCTGACTCTAGTTGGGGCAGTGAAGGGGTTAGAATCTAATGCCTACTACACTGCTTTCTTGTATATTAAAGGCTTAGTGCTCAGTATGTTGTATCTGCACTGCCCCACACATTAAACCTACAGTATATATCAACTGGTTACCCATGCATTATTATTATTTGACTTCGATGTTATCATAACATATCATAACATCTATTGTCAGGTTTATTATCATACATCATAACATTGTTATGATGTATGATAATAAATCTGACAATAAATTTACTTTTTATGCTTGAGGTGCTTTTCACAGTAGGGTGTGTCATACGGAGGCGAATTTTTTTTTTTTAAGTTTGAAAAATCGGCCCATGGTATTAATGATGAAGTTCTATGTGCAGAATCATGTGATATCTTCAGATTTGAAAAGTTTTTATTTTTTGCAAGGTAAATTTTAACTTGAAATCTTATGAAAATTCAGTATTCCCACCCTTTTACCAACACCACTAAATAGCTTATTTAAAGTAAAGTAAATGTATCAGGTTAATTTATTAGGATGAAAATGATCCAGAATAGTGAAACGAATGATCTTGACACATTTATTAAATTTAATATTCCTTTAGAAAACAAAATCATCAAATACAAAAACCGGTTTTACTACTACAACCCGGTGTTGCTGCACACCATAGAGAACATGTCTTTCTTGCTTCTGTTTCTACTCATCACCTCCCTGCTGACCACCTGAGCTCGGATGTAGCCTTCCCTCCTCTCCTGGCTGTACACGTAACTGCTGGCCTCGCTCACTTGCTGTACACAACGCTCTATACTCTGGGTGTGCGAGGGCCAGGCAGGGACATGCATGGGGTTGTCCAGGAAAGCTCTGACTTGAACATTGGTGAGGCTGCACGTAAGAGGGGGCTCACTGCCAGCCTGGATGTTATCCAGATCTATGAGATCAGTGAGGGTCTTGGCACCTAGATTGACTTCAGGAGTCTTCCTGACCCTGAAGGAATCGTCACCAGCTGATTCGTCATGCCCAGATCCTCTCCTAAGTCTCATATCCAAGATCTTTTTGACTGCCACTCTTCTCTCCTCCTCATCCTTACTGCAGAGCATTGTCTGCAGAATTGCCTCGGGATGAGCATACCAGGAAGATCTCCTCACAGTCTGCTCCACAATCTGAACACCCTTCCTTGGCTGACTCCTCAGGAGCTCAAGCTGGAAGAGAACATGCCTCGGACCTTCGGAGAACGATGACTTGACCTTGGTGTTGAACCAATTTGGCAAGTAGACACTCACGATGAATTGGACAATAAGTCTCAGGTTGTGAAGCTGGTTCCCTTTCAGTTTATGATGAGCGACCCAAATTCTGCAGAACCTGAGAGCCGTTGTGAGCCACCTATAATGTGAGACTGGAGTTAACTGCAGGTAAGCAAGTCTATCAGGCATGACCCCAGTTTTGATGGCACTGCAAATCATGTAACCATAGTACTGGTCAGTGCTCAGGTCATCAATGACAGTATGTGCAAGCTCAACGAGTGGAGGGCCAACTGTGATTTTGTCAAAGCTCGGATTTATTTCTAACTCAGTGGCAGAGTCCAGCATCTTGCCAAGAGGACCAGACCATCTGTTGTTTGAAAGAGTCTTGCCATCCAGCTCCTGGATCAGATGTCTGAGTGGCAACTCGTTGGTATGGAGGTCACAAACAATCCAGACCAGCTTCCTCCCAATCTTCCGCTCTATCCACTGTATGACCCCCCCCTTGCCACCCTGTGTTCGTGTTGGTGCTGTCCCCTCCAATGGCCTGCAGGGTCTGGTCTACGTTCCTCTCTCTGAGCCAGTTCACAATGTTATCTGCCACTATCTCAGCTGGTTTCCTGATGTCATCTTTCTCTGGAGTGAAATGCCACAAATACTTCCCTCCTGGTTCACTGCAGCAGGAGTAGTGTTCCTCCTTCACCATGGCAGGGAACAACTTGTCAGAATCTCCAACTTTCATGAACACTTTAGTGTCATCCTTCTCCCATCAAAGAACAAACAATTGATTCCATTTTCTCTTATCCCCTTATCAAACTCCTCTTCTAGGTTACTGACAAGTTTCTCCTGAGCTCTCCTTACTTTGTTATGATCTATCACCAGGTGAACATCATCAGGTGTTATCAAACCACCGTCAATCCAGGCAGCTGTTGCTATCTCTGCAGTTTCTCTGAGACCAGTGTGGTGTCGCATGCTGGCCAGAGCTATGCTCGGGATATCTTTCCTATTTCGAATGTTATGCCTGGAAGGTTTGGGATCATTATTTTCTGGGTTAGGGACAAAGTCACCATTCTCCTGGTCAGCACTCGGATCAGCCATGGGGAAGTCATTAAACTCTGAATCAGCTTGACTCCAATCATCGGCCTTTTTTACCTCACCCTGGGCCTTCTCAAGTCTCTTTTCCTCGGCAACTCTTCTCCTCTTCTGTCTCTCTGTGGCAGCCTCCTGTCTCTTGAACTCCGGAATATCTTGGCTAGAAATCATGAGAGCCCCTATACTGCCAGTCTTCTCTCTCTGTGCTTTGACAAATGCCAGTTCGATCACAGGAATCTTCAGTTCACGCTTGCAAATACAGGAGATGTGGGCCTCGGATTTACAGTCACGATCGCATCCAAACTCAGGACAGAGAACAATTGGGCACTTGCAAGTAATTATGTCAAATAACTGGTCCAGTTGCTTGGCAAAGCTGCCCTTAACTGCAAGTTTTCCTCTCCCAAGAGAGATATCTCTTGCCTTTTCCCAACTGGCTAGCAGTCTCTCACTAATCTTCTTCTGACTTGTTATGACTGGAGGCTTGAACTGAGCGTTAGCCAGAGTGTACTGTGCCAAGACAGCTTTGGTCATATCACTGGCAATGTCTTTGTTTGTGTAAGTTCTTTGGTTCTTTTCACTGATTTGCCTGATTAAAACACCGTATCTCAAAGCATCTCTCAATGTAGGCAACTCCGACTTCAGGAGCTCTCTCCCAGACCCAAGATAGTGACTGAGATGGCTGGATTTTTGGTTCCTCGTCCTAACACAAGCAGCCATCGCAAATATTATCAACTTATAAATGCATCAGAATCTGAAACAGAAAAAAATATTGTTAGTTGGGTTGTTAAAGAATGAAGTCAGAAAGCAATGTTCACTATTTAATTGTAATGCACTAATGCAGCTGTACGTTAGATTTTCGATAAATTTCACGCTAAAATTTACCTAGCAAAAGGTTGCAAAATATTAAAACTGAAATTATTTTCTGTTTATATACACTAAAATCTACCAAAAAAGTGATGGGCCATTAGTTGTAGCTGATCTTCCCTCCTATGACACACCCTATTTTCACAGCCATAATTGTTTGGACTATTATACAGATTAGTTACATCGGGTCATCAGTAGTTTTCTCTCATGGCAGTGGTCACAACTGTGGCTCTGGACCCCAGTGATTTGGTAAGGCTAATTCATCTATATCAATTAAAACTACCAGCTGGTTCTAAGGGCTACAGGATATCATGACAATAAATATTTGAATTTTTAATATTATCAATATAATGAACGGCCAAATTGTGTGCCGTATCAGGCTCCCGTCTGGAGGTTGAGGCCCACTACGCCACCAGTACAGGGCCTGCTGAGGACAGCAGTTCTGGGACTAGGCAGCGTTGGCCGTACTATTCTTGGGGCCTTCAATTAGAGGGTCATTTAGGGCCCCTTAAAAGTTATAATGTATAATGAATATGTTACGTATACATCATTGTTCATTCCTAAGTTATTACTATTGTACAATCTAGAAACAGCTGTGTTCCTTAGTTTTGGTGAATACATCGTGGAAAAGTTGAACCATCCGTCGTATGCATGCAGTTGTACTGTACTCGTACACCTCGAAAACAGTTGGCAGGCCTATGGAACCTTGGAAATAGGTAGCCAGTTATACTATTGATTCGAATAACTACTTACTTTCTGCGATGATCATTCATTATTGAGTATGTGTCTGTATTCCCTAAAACAAATAGTAGGATCACTATTTTGAACCATCATTCGTTGAACAACTCGAAGCATGTATCTAGTCAGGCGTCCCAACTCACCAGACGTAGTCACAGTTACACTATCAGTATAATCCGCTAGGCTGTAACATTCATCGGCCAAAGCTGGGATGATACTTTTTTTAGAGTGTACATTTCGTAAACTCTGAAAAAATATATATACTGGGTCACACACACACACGCAGATCATTCACAAGATTACGCCTGATGTCTCCTAATCCGAGGGAGCAGTTATCAGGGGTGCAGTTGTTGGGGAGCAGTTATCCGGGGGGGAGTTGTTGGGGGCAGTTATCCTGGGGGCAGTTGTTGGGGGACAGTTGTTGGGGGGCAGTTATCCGGGGGGGCAGTTGTTAGGGGCAGATGTCCAGGGGGGTAATTGTCCTGATTCCCATAAAGAAAAAGCTATTTAAAATTATAGAAAGAAAACCTTAAATCTGTTATAATGCATTAATGCGCCTCAACAACTGAGGTCTTTAATTGTGCATCCTAGATTAGGAAATACATTAAATCATCAATAAAATATATAACCCTGATTATACACCAGTAATACTATGATTGGTGTAGAAGAACTTAATACATAGGAAGAAATGGTGTATATTTGTTTTCCGTTCAAGAACTATAAACAGATTTTAATTCTTTCACTGACTATAGTCAATGGCGCCCCACCCCATCATCTAACTGGACTGAAAAATAGAGTAATATAATGTATAACAAAAGGAACTGGTACATCTAGCAGTGAGTTATGGACGATGATACTGAGGGTGGCACACGTCAGTCCTAATGAATTCAACACTAAAGTATCATCAAGAAATCACAAATTAAAACAAAAAATCAGTATCAAAAGAAAATTGTTAATTGTGTTCGTATTTAAGAGAATTGGATTTTGGATAATATTTTAAAGAATATTCTGTAGAGACACGACTAGGCTGTTAACGTGATACTAGCGGTTGAAAGTGTGGGTAATGAGGATCTATCATCATAACGCCCTCCGGGCGGCTCATCCGCTAGGCAACGGTAGGACGCCATCCTCCGGGAGGCTCCACATTGTCTCACTGTTCAGTCCCCAAAACTTCTTCTTCCATCAATAGTTCATTAACGGTGTATGTAAGTTCCACCATGTTTTTCACTACAACGGTACAGCAAAGTATATTTTTTTAGCATTAAACTGTTATTATTTTTTTGCCTAATCATCACTACATATAACACCACCCATCATCACTACATATAACATCATCCATCATCACTACATATAAGACCATCCATTATTACTGTATGTATATTATGTATGCTGGATTATATATCATGTATGTATATTATGTATGTGCTCCATTTATGTATTATTTATTCAGCCTAGCTAGCAGCGTGTGGCAATGTTATTACCATATCCCACACGCTTAATTAATGTGCCTGGCGACGTATGGAAGCTGCTAATGTATCACTTGCCATACGTCGCCTATAGCAGTTGACCGGGAGCCTAGTCAAGAGAGAGTGCTGCTCTCCTTTGTGTACATACTCTTATCCAGTAAACCGAACCTACAAAACTATACAGGTGTTTGTGTTCTCTCCTGTATATAGAACTTATTATTCAGAACCTAACATGGCGCAGTGCGTAGTCTTACTGGATAATTACGAGTGATAGTGCAAAGTTTGTAGAAAGCCGGCTAGGGTCCCCTCCCGTCTTGGGTCAAGCCTTGGGTCAACTCCCGCGCCATCTCTCCTCGAAGAATTTCAGCAACTTTGAGCAGTGTCAGTGACAGTGATTTTCTGTGAAGTGTTTAGTGCATTGTGTGTTCGTGCCATTCATGTGTGACCTTGTTCTAAAGGATTCCCAAGGTATACGGCACGTTCTGGGCATTTGTAAGGAGTAAAGTTCAGTGCACCCGTCTCTGACCGCGTCCTGAGGGTAACTAGACTGACTGGGAGTCGCCGCGCCTCTCCCTCCACCCCCCTCACAGCGCCGCCTCCACCCCCCCTCACAGCTGGGGCGAGACGCTTTGCCGGCCCAGGACACACACTCACTCGCACACGTACATATACTGTACTAACACTCGCTGACCGCGCGGCTTCCTTATATATATTTTATATATATAACCTACTTATCTGTGTATTTAATTAATTTTTTGTCTGAAATCTTGTTGATACGACGGGCTGACCGGTCAACACTGATTTAAGACATAGTACACAGAGGAAGTAGTTATGTCTCACGCCTTACGTAGCCGTGGACCCAGCGTCTGGATGACCCAGGCGGGTGATAGCCCCGCAGAGATGGATGACCAGACCGGCCACGACGCTTCAGCCCCCACATCGCGCAGTCCCTCACCTCAATATTCAGCGTTGTCTCCAGAGATAATTGCTTTACTGAAGTTTATGAGAGATGAGAAACGCGAGGATGAAGCCCACAGACGTTTGGCGGATGAGCACAGAAGGCAAGCAGAGGCAGAACGAGACAACCAACGGAGATTGGAAGACAGTGAACGGTTTGAAGCCTTGATATCTCGCCTCACTGTTAACCAAGCCCCTGGCTCTAACACTGCCTCGGTACTGACTGGTTCAGATACCTCATCCATGCTTCCTTCACACCCCCCAGCCCCACCTAAAGCAGCAGCTCAAACGCCGCCCATCTTGAAGCCTGATGAGACTTTCCAGACTTTTCGTGAATGGCGGCGACGGTGGACTGATTACTCTACAATGGTGGATCTCCAGAGTTTGTCACAGCCTAAACAACTCATCCAGCTGCGCATGTGCCTGTCCTTGGAAATTCAGCGTGTCTTGGAACATACGTTGCAGGTACCCCCAACCTCTTTGCTGTCTGTAGAGGAGGTACTGGACGTTCTACAACGGCACATCAAAGGACAGCAGAATGAAGCTCTGCGCAGGAGGGAATTGTTTAGCTGCAGACAGATGGAGGGTGAGTCTTTTGATGCCTTTTACGTGCGTCTTAAGAGAGCCTCGGAAGAGGTAGATATATGTCCAGGCCACCACCAGCAGTGCGAGGAGACCCAGTTGAGGCAGGTGATCCTGATGGGTGTTAAGGACGAGGAACTTGTCCAACGCCTCACCTCCCTCGACTCTTCCTCTTCTCTTAAGGATGTGTTGACGATATGTCGCTCCTATGAGGCTGCCAGGTGTGCCACCTCTGCCATCCGTGCTCCCCCTACAGCTGTACGCGCTGTGTCCCGGTACAAGAAGGACAAGAAGTCCGTTCCTACGCCTTCGCCCACCACGTCCACGCCCGGTTTATTTTGCAACAACTGTGGTAAGCAGCACGGAACACAGGTGTGTCCAGCTGCTCAGTCTACCTGCAACAGTTGTGACCGTAAGGGCCACTGGTCACTCACAGTACGGTGCCCAGCCAAACGCGTCCAGTGCAATGTGTGTGGTCGTCTGGGCCACTATGACAAGTGTTGCCCTTCCAACATACCCAAGGGACCGCGTCGGCGGAAGCTTCAGCCCCCCTCCACCAGAGAGGGCCGCCCACAGTCTTCCAATCAGAGGTACGACGACTCTTGACAACGCTCGAGCCACATTAGGAATGTGTGCTCCCCCCAGCGTCCCAGGACCAAAGTCCCCCAGTACATCAGCGTCATCGTGACCTACGGCGGTGTGTCATCCCGTCTTCAGATGTTGCCCGACACCGGCGCTGATGCTACAGTCATCGGTCCCCAGCATTTGCAATGCTTGGGGCTCTCTCCAAGTGATCTAGGACCGCCCCCCAAGGATCTCCGCTTTATGGCAGATGGTTCACAGATGACCCCGGCCCTGGGTTCACTCCAAGCACAAGTCACCTTTGGCAACAGGTCGTGTCAAGCCTGGATTGATGTGCATAACGGTGTCCAGACTCCTTTGCTGTCCTACAGACATTGTCAGGAGTTGGCCATCATCTCCCAGGACTTCCCCAAACCTATTCTTGAGGTAAAACACGCCAACAGGGTGCAAAAAGGGAGCAGCAACGACCCTGCTGCCGCCCTACCCCTGCCTCTTGCCAGTGACACCTCTCCTTCGGATGCTCGGAAGTACTTCCTGAAGGAATTCAGCGACGTTCTGGTGACCAAGTCCGCTCTGGAATCCAAGCCTCTCAAGAAGATGGCAGGCCCCCCCATGAGGATCCACCTGAGGGACGACGCGAAGCCATTCGCTATTTACACCCCTCGACTGGTTCCCCTGGCCTTCCGCGAGGCGGTCAAAAACGAGCTGGACTCCATGGTCGCCCAAGAAATTATTGTACCAACCGGCGATGACCCGTCTCCATGGTGTCACCCGATGGTTGTCGTCGCAAAACCTAAAGGTGGTGTTCGGATCACCACTGACCTTTCCAAGCTCAACAACCAGGTGTCTCGTCCTGCGCACCCTTCTCCCACGCCCTTTGCAGCCATACGCAGCGTGAACCCGAAGGCGCGCTTCTTCACGACGATGGACGCCCTGTGTGGATACTGGCAGATAGAGCTTGCCGAGGAAGACCGACCACTCACAACGTTCATCACCCCGCATGGACGTTACAGTTATTGCCGTGGCCCCATGGGATTCGCCGCTACAGGAGACGCTTTCTGTCTTCGAGGTGATATGGCTCTACAAGGTCTGGCAAACTGCGTGAAAGTGGTCGACGACATACTCGTGTACGACGAGGATTATATGGATCACCTCTGCCGTATCTACGAGGTACTCAACAGGTGCCGGAAGCACGGCATTACCCTAAATGCCGACAAGTTTGTTCTGGCCAGCTCTTCAGTTGACTTTTGTGGGTACACCCTCTCAGGGAATGGTATCGCAGCTGACCCGGAAAAGGTCCGCGCCATTACGGATTTTCCCACCCCTGCTAACCTGACCGACTTGAGGTCCTTCATCGGTCTCGTCAACCAGTTAGCAGAGTTTTCGTCGGACATCTCCGCAGCTGCTCAACCACTTCGCCCCCTGATGAGCCCCAAGAGGACATTCCTGTGGACCCCCGACCACGACAAGGCCTTCCAGCAAGTGAAACAGGCCCTGTCTCGTCCACCTGTCCTCGCCACGTTTGACCCAGCCTTGCCGACAGTTCTGCAGACAGATGCCTCACGCTTGTATGGCGTGGGATACGCCCTACTGCAGGATCATGGTGGAGGGCAGTTCCGGCTCGTCCAGTGTGGCTCGCGTTTCCTCTCTGACACTGAGACGCGCTATGCCACTATTGAGTTGGAGCTGTTGGCTGCGGTTTGGGCGATGTCCAAGTGCAGGTTTTACCTCATAGGCCTGCAATACTTTCACCTAGTGACCGACCATCGCCCGCTTGTCCCGATCCTCAACCACTACACGCTAGACGCCGTTGAGAACCCTCGCCTCCAGCGTCTGAAAGAGAAACTCTCGGCGTACATCTTCACTGCAGTGTGGCGTGCTGGTAAGGAGCTCTGCATCCCTGATGCCTTATCCCGCTCCCCTGTCAGCCGCCCTACTCCAGAAGACCATGTACTCGACGCCGACCTCGCTCTTTCCGTCAGGACTGTGGTCACTCTCCATGCCGTCCAATCCCTTCGTTCGGACCTGTCACCAGATGACGACAAGGCAATGGAGGACCTTCGAACAGCGGCCCGAGATGACCCTTCCTATGTCCGACTCGTCGAGTGTGTGAGGAATGGATTTCCTAGCAACCGCTACGATCTTCACAACACCCTGCTCCCGTATTGGAAACTCCGCGATGAACTCTACTGCGACGGAGACCTTGTTCTGTACGGAGCACGTGTAGTTGTCCCTGCTGCATCACGTCCCCACGCCTTGGCCCGCCTTCACGACAGTCACCGTGGAGCTGAGGCCACCAAACGACGTGCACGACAGACTGTGTTCTGGCCCGGCATCAACTCCGACATCTCCAATGTCGTCCGTGCGTGTGAGCCCTGCCAAGTATTACAACCCAGCCAGCAGCAGGAACCCTTTATGAGTGACGACAACCCCACCCGCCCCTTTGAGTCTGTGTCGGCCGACTTTTTCTGTGTGTCAGGAAAGTCCTTCCTCGTTATCGTCGACCGTCTCTCTGGTTGGCCGGTTGTCATCAAGTGCGGTAATGACACGACGTCTGCCGCCACCATCAGCAAGTTCCGCCACTACTTCCGTGACGTGGGCGTTCCTGTACGCCTGCGAACCGACGGAGGGCCTCAGTTCACAAGCCGGGACTTTGCTGTGTTCCTCGACCGATGGGGAGTCCGGCATGTGTTGTCATCGCCCCATTACCCGCAGTCCAACGGCCACGCTGAGGCTGCTGTCAAATCCCTGAAGCACCTCA
Source organism: Homarus gammarus (assembly GCA_958450375.1). Lineage (NCBI taxonomy): Eukaryota > Metazoa > Arthropoda > Malacostraca > Decapoda > Nephropidae > Homarus > Homarus gammarus. The sequence goes on from CAUDMG010002844.1 coordinate 73,321, forward strand.
TCCTTAAGGTGGCCCCTTCTGGGAACATTGACTGCGAGGCCTTCGACAGGGGTCTTCTTGAACTCCGCAACACACCTAACTACACCGGACGCTCCCCTGCCCAGATTTTGTATGGACGCCCCCTTCGTTCTTGTGTCCCTGCTCACCCTCAATCCTTCTCCAAGGAGTGGCAGGCCAAGACAGAGGATTGTGATCGCCGAGCCGCCGAACGTGTTCAGGACGTCGTCGCCCGCTACAATGACCACGCCCGTTCTCTCCCCAGGTTGAGTGTCGGCACCCAAGTCCGTGTTCAGGACCCGACCTCCCTACGTTGGGACAAAGTAGGCGTAGTCATGGGTCTCGGCAGGTCACGGGACTACCAGGTGCGGTTACCCAGTGGTCGTGTGTGGTGGAGGAACCGCCGTTTTCTCCGACCCGTAACAATGCCTTCTGCTGGCCCCGCCACCAGTGTTGAGTCCCATACCCTTCCCAGTGATGAAGTCCCTCGACGCTCAGAACGGATCCAAAAGAAAAGGTCCGCTCAAGACTTTGCTATGAGCGTATAGGGGGGAGGGAGGTGTATGTATATTATGTATGCTGGATTATATATCATGTATGTATATTATGTATGTGCTCCATTTATGTATTATTTATTCAGCCTAGCTAGCAGCGTGTGGCAATGTTATTACCATATCCCACACGCTTAATTAATGTGCCTGGCGACGTATGGAAGCTGCTAATGTATCACTTGCCATACGTCGCCTATAGCAGTTGACCGGGAGCCTAGTCAAGAGAGAGTGCTGCTCTCCTTTGTGTACATACTCTTATCCAGTAAACCGAACCTACAAAACTATACAGGTGTTTGTGTTCTCTCCTGTATATAGAACTTATTATTCAGAACCTAACAATTACTACATAAAACACCATCCATCATCACTACATATAGCACCACCCATCATCACTACATATATCAACATCCATCATCACTGCATTTAACATCATCCATCATCACTACATATAACACCATCCATCATCACTACACATAACACCATCCATCATCACTGCAGATCGGTAAAGTAGTTTACGAGATTCTCTTGCGGACACACAGACAAACAGACAGACTTCTTTGTTTTATATAGACATAGATCATCACTACATATAACACCACCCATCATCACTACATATAACATCATTCATCATCACTACATATAACACCATCCATCATCACTACATATAACACCATCCATCATCACTAGAGATCGGTAAAGTAGTTTCCGAGATTCTCGTTACTAAACAAGAGGTCAGGTCATAAACATGGCATCCACTTTTTTTTTTTTTTTTTTTTTTTTTTTTTAGGTTAAGGTGGGGAAAGGATGGAAGGCATGCTAGGGCTCAAGGCACAGCCAGACACGAGGGATAGAGAAGTCACAACATATAGTCGTGGGGGGGAAAGGTTGGAAAAGAAGTTAATGAGTTAAACAGAGGGGGACGACACCCCTTGTTTTACATATTACAGAGTTTGTTGGCTAACTATGCTAACCTAGGATTTAGGATGAGGTTGCACAATGGTTATTTTAGTAGACAATGACTAGATTGATTTTACAATTACAAGTTTATTAACATCTTATACTGTATTACGTTATGGACTCACTTGATTGTGACTTGTTAAATGTGAATTTATATCATCTAAGTTTTAATCTAAGGTGGATCACTGTGGCGGGCATAGGTGGGTCGCGGGTTGGGTTGTTGTAGTGCGGGTAGACTCCGGGGCCACCAGGCGTGGGGTCTCCCTCCGTTGATGTCTTCCCTGCGTATGTGGTCTGGGCTGTGAGGGGTCGTCCAGGAGTTTGTCCCAAACCTTCTTCCCTAGGCGATGGAACCTGAAGTTGAGGGCCTCTGTTTCATTTCTTAGGTAGATGGTTTCCACTGTCTCCTGGTAGGGTGGCGCTTGGCCACTGGCTGATCTCAAACACTTGTTTTGGAAGCTCTGTAGTTGTTGTAGTCTATTCTTCCCGAGTGTGAAGAGTGGTATAGATGGGTACTCCAACACAGGCCTCACCAGCGCCTTGTACAGGTGAACTTGTATCTTCTCAGGCATCAATCTAAAACGTTTTAATTTGGCTGCGGCGACTTTGGCTTTATTTAGTCTGTCCTTCAAGTGGGGAATGATGCCCGTCCGAGAAATGATGAGGCCGAGCAACCTGCCTTGTTTAGAGTACTCAATCTTTTCGTCGTCGATCATCAATGGCGCCGGCTTGAATTTGGCTATGGGTATGACCTTGAATTTCGTTTTGTTTGTTTATATTTTCCATTTATTTTCATACTCCGAGATATCCTCTATTGCCCGAGTAGTGAGTCGCGCCATCCTTGCTGTGGACCTTCCTGAGCAGGTGACGATCTGTGTTACATCGTCGGCATACATGACGTACTGTACTCGCTGCCGACGGTTGGGGGTGGCAGGTCAGCCATGTAGAGTGTGTGAAGGGTTGGTGAGAGACAAGAGCCCTGAGGCACGCCGCTCGATAGTGAGAATTCTTCTCCAAAATGTTCTTGCATCTTGATTTTGGCTCTGAGGTCCATAATGAAGTTGCACAGCAGGCGCGTCAGATTTTCGGGTAGTCCCAGTTGTATGAACTTATACTGCAGCCCTGCGTGCCAAACTTTGCCAAACGCCTTGCTGACGTCCCTCAGTACTATATTGCACTGCAGGCGGCCAGTCATGGCATTGGCGATCTGCTCGTAGGCCTGAGCTATGGCGGTGGATGTGCCTCGGTCCTGGCGGAAGCCGAACTGGAGGGGATTATGCAAGTCTTCGTCCTCCAGAAACATCCGCAACCGCTTGTTGATTATTTTTTCGAAGATTTTGGCAGGTACCTCTAGCAGCGATATTGGTCGAAAGTTTTCGACTTTGTTTGGAGGCTTCCCTGCTTTTGGTATGAGGCGAATAACGGCGATTTTGAACATCTTAGGGAAGTATCCAGAGGCGAGGCAGGCGTTGCATATATAAGTAAGCCTCTCTATCATATTGTCGGGGAGTTGAGCCAGGATCTTCTTGTTAATGTGACTTTGACCAGGTGATTTTTTTTAAACCCTTTTATGACGGCTGACACATCTTCAGGAACTATGTGCTCCGTCAGGTAGCTTCCGTCCACCAGTCTAGTGAAGTCAGTCCGTGGGAGCGGCTGGAGCAGGTGCTGATGGTCCTGCAACTGACCTTAAATGTCCTCCTCAAACTCCCTGTTGAAGCCCTCGTTCTCCTGTTCACCAATGGTAAAGATCTTTCGTAAATATCGCCGATGTAGTTGTTCTTGGTTTTCTTCCTCGAATATTTTTACGTTGTTTTGGTCGAGCAGGTAAGGGACCGTGCTAGAGGTGGAACCCATCAGTCGCTTGATCCCTTTCCAGAAAGCAGCAGAATCCCGGTAATTGTTGGCTGCCTCCCACACCAAGGCGGCCTACTTTTGTTCATGTAGACGTTTGCTCTCGTGCTGGATGTCCGTCTGTAGCTCTCGGTACCGGTTTCTCAGCTCTTGCGTCCACCCGCGGATACTGGCTAACTGTCTCACGTGAGCGTACTGGACACTGAGCTGCCTCAGCTGGTGACTAGTGTAAGGATGGGGAATGGTCCTGTGAGTGGTGGTCGGGATGTTGTTGTCCATCTCCGTCTTCACATCCGTTTACCATTGTTCGACCGCGTCGTCGATGTCATTGGGGCTGGCTTCTTCCAGGTTTCTCCCCTGCTTGAGACTGAGAGACTCCTTGAAGGAGTTCCAGTCTGCCCGTTTGAGGTTTGACCTGATGTTGGCGGGGATCATAATGGGATTGGATGAGAGCGTCACGACGACTGGCAGGTGGTCGCTGGTACTGATGGGTCCGGCGGTAACGTGCCTGCTCAGGACGGCCTCGTTGTTAGAGAGGATTATGTCGGGTGTTGCAGCACTGGCACGTCTGATCAATGTCGGGAAATCTGGCCCGAGGTGTTGCAGTTTTCCCCTTCTGATGTTGTCATACAGCGCCACACCGACGTTGTTCTCATTACCGTGTCCTAGTATGGAGTGGCGAGCATTTAAGTCCCCTATGATGTATGTTGGTTTTCTGTGGTGTAGCAACTGGTCTAGGTCTTGTTCGGGTAAGTAAGGACGTCTGGGAGGTAGGTACATTGTGCATATGATAACAGGTCCCCTAGTTGTCTCCACTTGCACTCCCAGAACTGAATCCTCGAAGTCTGGCAACACTCTGTGACTCAGCCGTGACCTGATGGCCACAGCGACACCATCGTTCAGCTCACCCGTCATGTTCCTCTGGTATACTGTACAGTGTAGCCAAAAAATTTCAGCTTACTTTCGTCCTTTATGCCAGTACTGTTTAACAGAATGATGTCTGGGTCTAATTGATAGTATAAGTTAGACAGTTTGTTACGTCTATTAAGGGACCAGTGTAGGACATTATGTTGGACAATTTTCATCCTGCTAACGACTGCCATTTCGGAGACTGTAGCTTGGGGCGTCGCTTGGAGTGTTTGCTCGGCTTCTACCATTTCTAGGGGGACGGAACTTCTTAGCAGAACCTTCGGACATCTGCTTGTCAGTCAATGGCGGGCCCTCGAACTTCTCGTCACCCGTGTACAGGAAGGTGTTCAGATCCTGGGCCTGCGTGTCGTAGTAATCAACTGACGCTGCAGCTCGAGGGTCTTGTTGCAGTCCGATGGTCACTGTCGTCGCTGGGAGTGCATGTAATGGGATCGCGGGCATTTACGGTGTCGTTGGAGCTGTGATCCCAGGGGTACTGACTGGCCACGTCGGGATTGCGGTTATGCTGACTTTTGCCTAAGTCAAGGAGGTCATGGTCTATGTCTGGCGTGGGTTGAGGTCGTCGATAAGTCGTTGAGTGGGTTACTGCCTTAAGGATTTCTTTTGAAGGGACTTTGTCGCTTATTTCAACAGGTGCAATGTTGTTCCTGGTTAGTGTCTCGTTGAGGTGTTTCGAGAATGAACCTGGATGAACCATGTTCATGTGATGGGCATGCAGGTAAGGCAAGTATATAGTGGTGGCTTTGGACTCGTCCAGCTGTGGAGAGGAGACGCTCCTGAGGCTCTCGGCCACTGCGTCCCTCATGGCGCCCAGTGACTCAGTAACTGCCTGTTTTATTGAATCCTTGATGGTTCGTATCTCTGATTGCAGGACTTCCATGTTCTCGCTGACATTGTTGAGCTTTTGGGAGTCTGCTTGAGTTTCTTTTAGAGCGTCTTTTAGGGTTTCGCTGTAAGCCATGATCGTCGACTGAGTGGTCCTTTCCATGGTGTTGGAAATTTCCCTGGTTTCTTTTTGTTTTGTTATTTCGGTCAGTTTCTTCTCTGTTTCTTGAAGTACCTGTTTCCTGACCAGGCAGGTGGCAGAGAAGGTCCTGTGGTCACCCTCGCAGACGACACACTTTTTTATGGTGCCACGGCAGTCTTTGTAGAAGTGCTGATCAGATGAACACTCAGAGCATATGACCCCTTGCATGGGGCAGTTCTTGGTCATGTGGTCATTGTATTTATAGCACTTCATACATTGTTGGATGGGCGTATACTTTTCATATTCTATTTGGTGTGATGAGATGGAAGTGCCATATGCATAGAGCCCCTTCTCCTTCATTCTTTTTGCATCCGTTGTGTCTGCAAAGCGAACCTTGATTACATAATGGGCATACATAGGCTACACCTCCACAACCTTGACATTGTTTTGCTTTTGTATTTCATCTCTTATTTCTTCTGCGTTATATTCCACTACATCTTTGTCTAACTTTTTACATACAAGGGTGAGCTTGGCGCCGTATTCCCGTGGGACAATGACCTCGTAACCGTTGGTTTTCATTTTGTAGTTTATCAGCATCTTCATCTGTTTCTGTAAGGATGATGTAACCATCTCTCAGATCCACAAGTCTATTTATTCTCACCCTTAGGTCGCTCAATAGCCTTTTTAGCCCTATCCGAGACCCCTGGGTCGGGGTTCCAGAGATCTTCACTCTCACTTTGGCCATGGTCAGTAACATACATGAATGAATGAATGAAAATTCTACCTATTCTGTCCACCTCAGCTAAACCCCATGGATGCCGCTCCTTCTGTCCGCTTGCTGGGCGAGTAAAGACGGGTCTAGGGGTAGGGTGAACAGACAATCCCCTGACGGGGGCCTAGCCAAGCCCTAACACCTAACAGTGACAGGTTATGAAGCACTGTCGAATCCCTAACAGAAAATGTTGCCACCCTTACTGTCTCGACTCAGCAGCCCTCTGAGGGCCCCCCTTGAGGCTCTGCCCGCAGGGTCTCGTCGTTACCAAACAGCAGGGACTCTAGGCGAAAGGATAGGATAGGGATGAAGCTCAGTCTACAAGAATAATAATATCCATGTACAACTACATGATAAAGAAGTCAGAACGGACCCAACGTGAAAAACAAGGCAGACAGTCGTAACGGTCAGCGATTTGAACTGAGCAGGGAGCGACGCGTAGCGCGTCCGCTCGCTATGAAGGCATCCACTAATCCGCACACTAACACCACCACACACGCAAAGGAGCTTAAGAGAAAGGGCGACGTAACTATCCTACGTCTAACTCCAATGCTTTCAAAGCATTTTTAACATTGGGCCACTGACAAATAAATTTGTGTAACATATTATCAGTTTTGTACTGACCATCACTAAGGTTTATAGAATTCAATTCCCTAATCAAACTAGCATTAACCAGAAGTCTTTCTGTAACACATGATGATTTATACACTTTTAAGTTGTTTTCCCAATCCATGGGATGATTATTGTTCCTAACGTGAACGAACAGTGCACTGCTTTCAGATGCTGTTCTGATATTGTACTTGTGCTGTTTAATTCGGAGTTGCAATGCTTTTCCAGTCTGTCCTACATAATTTCCATTACAGCTGCTACATGGAATGCAGTAAACGCTTCCATTTACATTCAAGATTGGGCTATTCTTGATTAATATATTGGTAATAGTTGAGTCATACTTAAAAACATTATTATTATTTAATAAGTTATGGGACTGGTATTTATCTAACCATTATACTTACAGATCCCTTTTTGCACGTTACTCCCACTACTTTTCAGTTTATTTTGAACAGAGTTTAAAACTCGAAACAATTAAGTATCATACGAATCAGTTACATAAATAGGAATATCATTGAAACAATACTGGAGACACACTTCATAACTGTTAGACAAAGAGTGTTATACAAACATTTTATAAAAAAAATTTTTTTGAGTCTACAGGGAAAATATTAATAACACTGATAATATTACAATATATGCACGGTAGCATTATTGAAAACGTAATGCCGTGCCGCTAGAAGACTATTTGAGAGCTTTAGGGTTTCGAATGCCTTACGACACTTATATTCATACCTACGGTTGACTATGTATTTTGGTCCCCTGTCGGTGTAATATCTGCAAGTGTGTCGAAGTAATCTGATGGACTGTCGATATATAATGAGATGGTGTCAAAGGTTATGGCGCAGTGGTGTAATGCAAAATATTGTCTATATATGATGAATTTACGTGAAAGTAATGTGCAAAAAGGGGTAGTAATACAATATATATTATCACAGATGGCGTTGTTCCTTTGATCACTTTTAATCGAATCTAGGAAAAACGTTACAGGAAAACACCACAGAAAAGTGATCTAACCTAACAATCCTAATCTAACCTAATCTATCCTAACTTAACCATGAACCTATCCTAATATAACCTATTCTATCCTAACCTAGTCTATCCTGCCGTATGCTAATCTATCCTTACCGAAATTGTGACTTTTTCTCCGACATTTTGTCTTAATATTTTTTACCGGTCATCGCTTAATCCACGTACTCCCTTTCTTTCCTAGATGGTACGAACATCCTGTCTCGAACTTTTTTAGGTCATAAAAACTCTTACCTTGTTACTGAGGGCAAGCGAGCAACTCCTGCCAGCAAATGATTTTGTTTAGTCATGTTAATCTACTTATCATTCTGTTACTCTCTTTGGCATGACTTCCACATCTCTCTTTGGACCTAGCTTTTGGCTCACAGGACCTGGATCAGCTCACAGCACCTCCCACAATAATTTTCAAAGTAAAACATCCTACTGTTAGATCCAGGTATGTAGTATACACGTAATGATTCACAATAGTATGGGTGTATGTATTCTTATTAGTATTGTTGTTGTTGTAGATGTGGATTCATGACATGTGTGCATTATTATTATTATTATTATTATTATTATTATTATTATTATTATTATTATTATTATTATTATTATTATTATTATTATTATTATTATTATTATTATCATCATTATTATTATTATTATTATTATTATTATTATTATTATTATTATTGTTATGTCCAATAATTAATGAGCGCGAATTTTTCCCATATTAAAACATACTTTTTCCAGTGCCTTTATTTCCCCGCACAATAAGGCCTTTATTAAATTCACAAGTTCTGCCATTCTCTAAAACTCCTGATTTTCCTATTGCCATGTAACTGCTTTTTCATATCATAGCACCCACACTTTTTCGTCCATCTCATACGACTCATTATTTTCACCATTTTATAAGAATTCTCATTTTTTTCGTTTGTGCCATTTTCGCCTCTATTGTACCCATGTTATAAGATTACTTTCCCCTTCTCCAATAATCCTGTCATATAAGACTCATAATTATTTTATATTTAATTATAATGCTTCTGTATTTTTTTATACACCGTCAATATCTTCCTCTCTCTCTCTCTCTCTCTCTCTCTACACCATCGTAGTCTACTTAACAGATTGCAAAGCTGACCGGACCACTAGACCAACATAGCCAACTTGACTTTACACTCTATAGTCCCGTACTTCTCTCCACCACTCACCTGAAACTACCAGAGTTGCCAATCTCCTCCATTCTGAATACTCACGCACGTACTGATTCAGACAACATAATATAGCAATTACGATATAGTTGCATTTGTGTGATTTTATTATACTGGTATCAAGTTGTTATAAAGACGATGAAAACAAAGGAAATATGCTATTTTTCGTCTCAACGTGTGTGTGTGTGTGTGTGTGTGTGTGATGCGTGACAGCAGCCTCGGGATGATCCTTTAACACCAACACAGAAAATCTTGCATTTTTTTTTTAGAAATCAGTTATGGAAACTTTATTACTATCAGTCTAAATTCGTACTTATTGAAGCACAGTACTAATAGTCTAGAAGCATTTACTTTTGAATGTCTTAGACGTGGTTGTTGTAGTGTAGTGGCCTGGTAGCTAGCATTATGTAGCCCCCTTACTTACACACACACACACACACACACACACACACACACACACACACACCTAGGCACAAAATCACTTTCTTGATAATATAAGATCATCTGTCCTTATTGTACGTTCTTACAATATTGCATAAAATATGGGAAAACAAATGAAAATGATAAAATGAAATACCATAATTAAACTACTCACAATAATTACTTTGTTATTCTAGCTTATAAAATGTTCTGAATTACACGCTGGCATTACCTTTTAAGAAATATCATACCATTTTTGTTCAATATTACCTGGCACGTTGATAACCTATGTATATCTTAATGAGGTTTCATTTTACACTTGTATTACATTGAAAAAGAATATTAGATACACGTGTCTATGATATTATTATTATTATCATTATTATTATTATTATTATTATTATTATTATTATTATTATTAGTAGTAGTAGTAGTAGTATAAATTAAAAACCTGGGAATATTTCCATGTGGTCAGTTTACATGTACAGTGAAACAAAAACCTTCTCTTTCCACAACGTTACTTCTGTACTATGTCATTCCCTCCTCCTTCTGTTTGACTATGACCTGAACTACAGTGCAGAGGTCTCATGCACACCTAACACACGGTTTGTTACTACTGTTGATAATAATCTTCAGAAATTAAGAAAAAACAAACAAAGAATAAGTAATATATATCAAGATTTGGAAAAAATTACAAAGGACGTTCTTATACCCAGAAAGACAAATACGGATTAAAACGTTCCATTACTTCTAAAAGTCTTGAGGGGTGATGACTGCTGGCAGTTTGTTGATGTCAGAATAAGCTGTCAGTTATTTCTGCCGCGTGATAAATTTTTCCGCTGTTTATAGACTGGAAATCTAGCCTTCCGTTTCTTGGCTGTTTTTCTTGTTGTTTTAAAAATATTTGAATTACTTTTGCCCGAAGAATCAAAATTGCGCCAGATGCTGTTTGCTGAGATGCCTGTGTCATTTTCCTTTCCTCTTGAGGTAACGTTTCGAGCCCTGTAAAATAAATAAATAAATAAATAATTACATGAATATATAAATAAAAAAAAAATAAATAAATGAATAAATAAATAAATAAATAAGATTTTACTTTAATGTAATGGAACATTTACCAGTCAAATTTTTATAGTATATATTTTTGCAAAACTTAATCGGCGATTATCCCTATTTAACACACACACACACACACACACACACACACTACGACTACTACTTTGCTGTCACTCGGAATAGAGTATGACGATCATCCAGCTATGATACAACTAGCCTAATCGCCGCCCTCCGGGCGGCTCATCCGCTAGGCAACGGTAGGACGCCACCCTCCGGGCGGCTCCACATTGTCTCACTGTTCAGTCCCCCAAAACTTCTTCCATCAATAGTTCATTAACGGTGTATGTAAGTTCCACCATGTTTTTCACTACAACGGTACAGCAAAGTATATTTTTGTAGCATTGAACTGTTATTATTTTATTGTGTAACCATCACTACATATAACACCACTCATCATCACTACATATAACATCATCCATCTATCACTACATACACTATAACACCATCCATCATCACTACATATAACACCATCCATCATCACTACAGATCGATAAAGTAGTTTCAAAGATTCTCGTGCGGACACACACACACACAAACAGACAGACTTCTTTGTTTTATATAGATAGAGTGTCTAATCATCACTACATATAACAACATCCATCATCACTACATATAACATCATCCATCATCACTACATATAACACCATCCATCATCACTACACATAACACCATCCATCATCACTACATATAACACCACCCATCATCACTACATATAACAACATCCATCATCACTACATAAAACATCATCCATCATCACTACATATAACACCATCCATCATCACTACATACAACACTACCCATCATCACTACATATAACAACATCCATCATCACTACATATAACACCATCCGTCATCACTACATATAACACCATCCGTCATCACTACATATAACACCATCCATCATCACTGCAGATCGGTAAAGTAGTTTCTGAGATTCTCGTGAGGACACACACACACAAACACACAATCAAACAGACCTACTTCTTTGTTTTGTATTATACTGTAGTATGATACAATGATATGAGCTGTTAAGGATGTCACCTAAGTTGGTGAGTTTTGAGGTGACTAAAGAGGCCGATACGGGACCAGCAGGGTCGATCACAGATGTTGCACATGTGGAGGCTACATCTAGTGCGTGGGGGGGGGGGGGGGGGGGGAGGCAGCGTCTTTCCGGCGTTGGCGCTTGTTTGCCTCGTTTTACAGTCGGGCTAACTCGAAAGTATTGACACCTTCTTGTGTGGTGATACTCCAAGCGTTACGATGTGGAATAATCGTGTCCCAGGTGAGGGAGTCGATTTGGCACTTTTCAGGTTTGTCTTAAGATTATCCTTATACCTTTTCAGTTGCCTGGCAACGTTACGTTTACTATTCGTTAGGTGACTATAAAGTAACTGCTTTGGCAGTCTACTGTCGTCCATGTGGGTAACATGGCCAGTCCAGCGTAGTTGTTCATGGATAATGGTAGCCTCGATGCTTCTACAGTTGGTGTCAGCAAGAATACTGGAACGTAGACTACGTTGGTGAAAGTTTTCAAGTGCATTGAGATGCTTCTTGTATGTGACACACACACACATACACACACACACACACACACACACACACACACACAAACACTGCATGTACCCCTAATTATGGATGATTTTACTCTTTTAAGTGATTAATTAAACAATTCTCCTGCAATAACGAATGTATATTAATGATGATTTGTTTATAGTATTTAGACTTATTACTTGTTTCCTGAGGTGAATACAAAATAGGAAACAAAATGTGATGATGCAACATGGCACAGGATGATGGGATAAAGTGATAAATTCCGCTATGACTATAGATAGAACAAGAAGTCTAGATAAAGACGGTAAATAAGAATACAGGCGATAAACATGAAAAAAAGGAGATTATGAATGAGCATAATTTATTCGTATCTATCTCAATGGGTTTTATGTTTATAAAAACAGTGGGGTTATTATTCGCTATCTATGTACACAAGTGTTTATATATCTACTTTAACGTTCTGGAATATAACAGGAATAAACTAAGAGAGTTATAAGAGGTAAGGAAAAAATATAAATGAAAGTGGGTTGAGATGGGAAACGTCACTAATGGATGACTATAGCGAGTAACGTGAATCGTATATACGAAGCACTTAGTGTATATAGGAGTCCTAAGGCGTTTCGTCTCTTAAGGTTAAGCATAAACTAATTTATATGAGATGTCTTGATTGAGTGGATCTAAGGAGTGGTTGTCTAATGGCATAATTTATCTACGGTTTCTTATCGAACTTACTACTACTTTAACTCGTGATAATCAACGACTGTGATAATTTTAGATGATGGACGAGATTAACCCAGACCTAGCGATTAGTCTTCAGTCAAAAGGTTAAGTGTGGGGCGAAGGAGGGGAGAAGAGTCTGGCTGCCTGGCTCTCCTCCAACACTTTGTAAGCTATTCAGAGGAAGTGACGTGATGCATAACGAGCTCCTGCCACCCCATTATATGTACCACTAGTGACGGATATTTTGCCCTGGGGTCGAGTCATTGTGGCATGGTATAGTGGGAAGGGTACAGGGCCGCGTAGAACATATCGCACTAGTACCATAAACAGAGAGATTTATAAGCATGAAATTCCTTATGGTATCAATTTCATACATGAGTAAATATTCTTAGTAATATCTTAGGTCACTTAGACTGCCTTCACAGGTCCTGAGAGGTAAGGGTAGCAGTCCGCATGCACTGGTTGTTCGTAGCATTATGTATGAAATTCACCATCGGATTTTTTTACGGGCAGGGCCATAATTAGGGTGCGGTGGTGGAGAGGTTACAGTGTTCGAATAGCCGTCCATTGGGAGCAGGATGGAAACTATTGATTGACGAAGCAATATTCGATTAAATAATTTATATCCGGCATAAGTCGGTGCTACCAGTATGGCATTAAGTTCACTGGCTTGTCATCAAAATCTAACAGGTTCATAAATAACCCAGATCACAAGGGGGAAGATACACAGTAAATATTCTATGTTAACCTGTGAGTTGTATGTGACGCCGTGCCCAGCCAGACCTACACCTTGTTGACTCATTCTTGTAGTAGATTAGATCACATGGTCAGAAAACATTCTCACCTGTACTGTACCTGATGTGGTTCATAACAGAGGAAGATGATAAGTGACTATATTGGGAGTAATATATATTTTTTAAATTGGTTGGTCAATAAGTTTCACGTCCAGCCTGTGTCCTCACGCTCAACCTGTGCCCCCACGTCCAACCTGTGTCCCCACGTCCAGCCTGTGTCCCTACGTTTAATTTGTGTCCTCTCGTAAAACCTGTGTCCCCACATCCAGCCTGTGTCCTCACGTCCAGTCTGTAACCTCACGACCAATCTGTTTCCTGGTGTTCAGCCTGTGTCCCCACGTCCAACCTGTGTCCCCACGTCCAGCCTGTGTCCTCACGTCCAGTCTGTAACCTCACGACCAATCTGTTTCCTGGTGTTCAGCCTGTGTCCCCACGTCCAACCTGTGTCCCCACGTCCAACCTGTGTCCCCACGTCCAACCTGTATCCCCACGTCCAACCTGTATCCTCATGTCCACCCTGTGTCCTCACTTATAAGTTAAGAGCAATAACCTTGTACACAAGTTTATCGATACATCTTCTCAGTAAGGAGTCTTATAGAATTCCCAGGACACTGACACTCACCTCACACCAGCTACTCTCCCCTGAACACCTATGGGCAATAATGAACTACCTCCTCCCACCTCTCACCACTTGCTCTCCCCTGAACACCTGTGGGCAATAATAGGCTACCTCCTCCCACCCCTCACCACTTGCTCTCCCCTGAACACCTGTGGGCAATAATGAACCACTTGTTCTCCCCTGAACACCTGTGGGCAATAATGAACTACCTCCTCCCACCTCTCACCACTTGCTCTCCCCTGAACACCTGTGGGCAATAATGAGCTACCTCCTCCCACCTCTCACCACTTGCTCTCCCCTGAACACCTGTGGGCAATAATGAACTACCTCCTCCCACCAGCTGCTCTCTCCTGAACACCTGGGGGCAATAATGAACTTCCTCCTCCCACCTACATGACTTTTATGTTTTTATCCTCGTCTCCTCCTCTACGATGTTTTTGATGATGTTTTAATGTATTACAGTATTGCGCTTCAATGATTAAACTCGTAGCCTCGCACACTATATTACTTTACGCTCTGCCACAACAAATGTAAATCAAGGTGTTACGTCTATCTTCCCACTCGGGTTATTCCTTTAATATTAAACCATGGAAGAGGATCACAAAGGCCTGGATGTAAACTAAACTGTAATACACACTTTAAAATATTAGTTGTTGGAGCGTAGTAATACACTGTTACATCAGGCATCCACTATGTTGAAGTTTTCTGTCTCTGATTTGAACTATTTACCCCAAATTACCCACAGAATTATATCGTGTAAGAAAATCTCTGGGCACCTGTAATAATACAAAATATAGTTGTTTACCTTTTCTACTTAGAGCGAATATTGGAAATGATCACAGTAAATTTTGGAAGTGAATACCATTCCCAATATTTACTATAAGTAGAACAAGGTATATTACAATGTAGGTATAACAAAGAACAACAATATTGCTATTTATTGCAGGTGCACTGGGACTTTTCTAACACCCTTAAGTAAAGTCAGTGTTTTTCAGGAAGCCTGATGCGCCCTCTGTGGTGGACGGTCCTCAGGAAAACTATAGCTTCGTGTATTCAATCAAGGAGCCTTGCTGGGCATTAGCTGAGACAAAGTAAAGCTTCAACTAGTTCTTTTATTCAATCATATTCTAATGCACAAATTGTACACACACATATTGGCATTTTCTAAAAGGCAATTCTCAACTGTGATAACCTAACCTAACTCTTACTTTTTAATAGATATTTGTTGATAAATTATTTTGTTGTAAATGGGCAGGATGACCACTACCCCGCGTGCCCTGGACGCAGAAGAACGTGTCGCATCATAAACAAAGTACAAAAATGTTAGAGAAAAGAGAAAATTGTCATATCGATTAAATATAGGTTAGGTTAGGCTAGGTTAGGTTAGGTTAGGTTAGGTTACCTGCAATCTTTGTCTATAATAATAAAAAAAAAAGTGTGTCAAAAGCGAGGTGGATTTACTAAAAGTTTCTTTGGATAATGAGATATATTGTAGCGATGGGTTGTCAGACCACAGCTTACATCGCAAGGAAAGCCAGACTTGACCCGACATTAGGGAGGTCAAAAGTATAGGGTAACTCTGCGGCTGACCAGGGTTGTAAATCAGCCAGGCTCCCCTCCCATGTCACGCATGTAAGGGGGCACCGGCCGGCTCTCTCCCGATATACACAATATCCTACACCGCAGAAAGAAGTCCAGACCTGACCTCACATTAGCCAGGTCAAATGTAACCCTCGAGCCCAACTCAAGGGGCCACAAATCAACCAGGGCCCCTCATGTCACACGGCCCCATTTGATGACTTTTCCAGAACTTATAGTCTCTGAAAACGTCCAGACCTGACCCTACATTAGCGAGGGCAAATGTAAGGAGACCCTTCGCCGCCGCCCCCCCGATCAGCTCAACCTGACAGCTCGCCTCCCAATATATAGGACGTGCTAGTCCTCCCTGGGGACAATTCGCAGAGAGAGATACCCAGAGACACACAGGCAGAGACAGAGATAGAGTGTGTCTTGTAACAAGGTGGCCAGCGACTACACCACCAGGCCTGCTTGAGAGAAGTCAGGGGCTGGAGGCAAGTCGCCTCCGGTCGCCTCCAGCCGCCTCCTGTCGCCTCCAGTCGCCTCCGGTCAGGACCGAGACTTCCCTCCGGCGCCCAGCTAAGCAGTCTCCCATAGACACAACCCAGGACTACCTGCTAGGCCTCCCCTAGGTCACGTGAGTGTTTGTCAGAGCTTTCCATGGGATGAGTTACTTACGTGGGAAGTGTATTCATTTCATGTTCGTGTCCGAGAATCAGAGTGTCCAGTAACGTAATATGATGTCCTAGTAACGTAAATATAATGTCCTGGTAACTTCAATAGAAGGTGTTATTTATGTGTCCATGTCATTGTCGTAATTAATAAAGAGTTGTAACGAAGCAGTGTTTGAAAAGTCGCCCTTAAGACGTAATAGATGTGTATTGACGTATAAGATACGATAAGTGGACTGACAGTGTAAATAACTATCACGGCCACGCAACCAAAATCTTCCTCTCTTTTATACTCTTATACTATCAATATTCTACCTATATGTAATCTTCTTTTTGTGAGTTTTGTCTCATTATAATATTGATTCATAACAAACAAATTGTGGGTGACTTTAATCGTCTTGCCAACTCTTAAAGGTATTCAGTCATTGATTCTAAACTTACCACCGTTGTTACATACATAATGGGTATATTTGTATGGTAATCTTGAGATGATGAATGATGTATTTTTATTTTATAATAGTATAGTATTTTCAATTCGCAGTGATATATTGAAACCACCACAACATTTTCTAGGCCCGATAAATTTCGTCTCCAACGGTTTTAAGTGATTTTTTTCTCTTCAAAACTTCCCACAGGTGTTGAATACATAATGGGTTTCTCCCTGTGGTATCAGAGAAAGAGGAATAATTAAGAATTAATTCGTTTGAGTTTGTTAGTAATTCGTATTTACACAATAATCAAAGAACACGGAGGGAGATTTGGTGGGGATACTCGTGTATTTTTGATGTACTGTCCTCTACTAAAATCAGTTGATTTACCAAACCAAACTAAAATATATGCCCTTCTTACTCTTTTCTCTTTTTTTGTGTTTCTTATTCCGCCATCTGCCATCTTTCTTCTTTTTAAATCTTCGTCTTGCTATTACTTTCTTCTCCCTTCCTCCATCGTCTTATTTACTTAGCTTTCCGTCCTCATCCTTTCTTCTCCTTCCTCTTCCATTTCCCCTACTCTCTGTTCTCCCTCCTTTTCTTCACTTCCCTTCCCTCAATCCTCTTCTCTCCATTTTTTTCTCTTCTCCCCTCACCTTCATCGCTCGTCCTTCCTCTATTTTTTTCCTACCGTCTTCTTTTAACTCGGTCAATTCGCCAGTAGGCTTTTGCTGACTTCAGTGAGAAGAACTTCGAACATTTCCACCAAAACTTCTTGAACGTTAAGGGACGATCGACTGGAAAGTGACGTCACGACCACCAAGGGCGCAACTTATGATATCGGAGTTTACTTTTAGTAAGAGATACGAAAATAAGTTTTGGTTTACCGTGTTCGTTAATCCCTGGGAATATGATAACAAGGTGGTCAGTTTTTAGTAGATTTTCTACGATAAAGTGGTTAAAAGAATTAATTTATTTAGTCGTCGCATTAAAAACGTTAAGTGTTCGTACTAAACGCAGAGGTTGCCAACCGGTGGGCCATGGCGAATATTCTGGGTAGACCATGGAGGTTGTCATAGACAGTAATTGATGATTTGATGTGACATTTCATCATAGCTATAAGATCACATCCAAAGATTTATAGTATTCTAGCTATACTTTTTGTTCCCCTTAACATGCATAAATCTCCCACAAAATTAATTTGTGGCATGTTTCTTAGCACGTGTGACTGACTCATGAGTAATGAGTTCAGCATCTGCCTGTTTTAACACTGAGATGGAGCTGCCAACGTTGGTGTCGGTCACCGTGTCAGTCACTCGTCAGTCGCCAGCTGACAGGAATGTACTGTACGGACGGAGTGTCCTGGGTGGTTGATTGTTTTCTAAATTTGATAGCGTGAATAGATAATTTTTAGCTCGCGTTTCGTCGAGGCAAAGAACCAAAGAATTTTGATCAGAGAAACAATTGTATTTCGACTGGTACTGAAAACAAAAATTCCAGAGGTATTTTAACTCGTCAAAAAGGATTTGACCCCCTCTCTGTGTGTACAAAGATCAGCCGAAGTTGTGGTGTATGTGCAAAGAAATGTTATCGGAATAAATTAGATCCTATTATTTAAACGGTAATTGCTTGTGAAGGGTACTCATCTCACTCTTCATTATTTAAGGAAGAAATAATCACTGTGATTCACCGTCAAGCACTGACACCCTGTACTCTTCCCATGTCGCTCCAAAGGGTTTTGGATGAGATAACTAAACTGCGAATTCGTGAAATATTGGGATGCCAATTAATGTGTGTTCAAGGAGCTGTGCAAAGACAGGTTAAAATCATCGAGCTCTTTTCGACACCAAATTTCGGTGGTTATTGAAAGGCAACGTCGTCAATTCGGTCTTCGAATTCCGAGCTCAGTGAAAAAGTTTCTTGAATTGTCTGTTGTTGTTAATCTGTGAACCATTGTGGGAAGAACGTCTGACTTACCTAGTTGATATTTGCAAGCAGCTAAAATAAGTTGAAATTGAAACTGAAAGGTAATAGGACGATTGTGGTTCACTTCATGAATTCTTCCGTGCTTTCATGGCTAAGATTTAGAGCTGAAGGAGGGAAGCCAACTGTGGTAACTTTGTAATGTTCAAGGCAATGTGGGAGGTTGTGGAGGGAGAAATGGACGCTCGACTCAGGGCTGATATTACTGAACACCCACAGGCCCTGGGGTAAGAGTTTACCTGATACTTCTTTGGCATTAGTAAAGCTAAGGTAGCATAAATAAGAAATCCTTTATCCCTTTAAGCTAAAAAACGACTCGGGAGCAAAGGAGCTTTTCGAGGAGTGTTCCATGGAAAAACTCCTTCATTACCTGTGTGAATCTGGATTTTCTAAGCATTTATAAATTAAAACAAAAACAAGGAACCTCTTAGAAGTTGAAGATATTTGTTATGATCCGTCGCCACTCCTCGAATCTGCAGACTTGCTGATGAGTATCAGCCACACGCATTACACTATAGTACTGTATGATGATATTTTCTTTCACACATTTACCTTTAGCATTAATCAGCTTGTTTTTATTTCACCATGTTATTTGCTTATTAAGGTAATTATCGTAATTTATTTTCTTGATCATGTTTGTTGATTTTATTTGACCTTTGACTTGATAAAATTTAATGAAAATAATTTGTTAATGAATCTATACTTAAGGTTACCAGACGACACAATGGCCACATGTACTTCAGATGAGTATTAGAGAGCCATCGTCTCAAAATGGTCAGGAACTTCTGTTCTCAAGGGTGTTCTGACCTCACTCAGTTGTGTTCTGACCTCACTAGGGGAAAGGTCACGGCAGGGTTAGCTCCGGAGGGATAATTATCAGATATGGCCAGAGCAAGGTGCGGTCTTGGGTATGAGAGTTTGTTGACCAAACTGGAGTGGTCCACTGAAGAATTGGCGAAGGCCAAGTTAGAAATTGAGAGGGCCACGTTGGAGAACTTGAAATTAAGGGAAGAGATGGCGATGTTAAAAGGAGAGGCTGGACGAGTAAAGCCAGTGGCTGACGAAAAATCAAGCGAGTGGAAAATTGTGAGTAGTGGGAAGACAAAGCTTTTGGTGAAGAAGCACACCAAGGATACGACAACAACGACAACAACAGCTAAGTGTACCAACCCGTTCAGTCCCTTGATAGACGAATTGGACGTTAGTACAGTCAGGGACAGGGATGACAAGGAAGGTATAAAAACTTTAATTGTTGGTGACTCACAGGTAAGGTACATGGACAGGGCCTTTTGTGGTAAAAACAAAAATAGGATGAGGGTGTGTTTGCCAGGAGCTGGGGTAGGGGATATAATTGACAGGATGGACAATATCTTGTCTGGTAATGGGAACAAGCCCATTATCTGCCTCAGTGCAGGAGGCAATGATATTGGCCGGTGTAGGAGCGAGGAGCTTCTTGATAAGTTCAAGGCAGCCATAGATCGTATTAGGACTAAGGGAGGGATCCCTATCATATGCCGTGTCCTGCCTAGAAGGAGAGTTGGCAGTGAATGGTTGTCAAGGGCGGTTGGTGTTAACGACCGTCTTGACAGATATTGCAAGTCAATATCAGTCCCATTCATTGACAACTGGGACAACTTCTATGGCAGAAGGGACCTTTATGCTAGGGATGGGGTGCACCTGTCTAGGGATGGAGTAGCAACCCTGGCTGGGGCTCTAGAGGGGGCAGTTCAAAAGATATCGAAGTCTTTAAACTGCTAAGAGAACATAGGGGCACGGGGGTGGAGGAGACTGCAGTGGGAGGGGGTAAACAAGGCGAAAGATTACAGGGAAATAGTGTTAGGAATGATGACATAACTAAATTAGACAGGGAGTTTAAAACTAAACGCGGTAAGGGAAGGACTCAGAACACGACTAACTTAAATGTATATTATGCGAACAGTAGAAGTATGAGAAACAAAATGGATGATATTAGGGCCTTGGTATGTACCGAAGAAATCGATATAATTGCATTCACTGAAACATGGATCAACCTAGACACACGTGAATTACCAGTCGAATACCAAATTGCGGGTTACAAACTGTTCCATACCGATAGGCAGACCAGGAAAGGAGGCGGAGTAGCAATCTATGTTAGGGATAACCTGAAGTGTGAAATAAATAAGGAAATAAAAACTGAGAGGAATACAGAAACAATTTGGATAGAATTAAGCGACGGTCGGGAAAAATTAATCACAAGAGTAATATATAGACCCCCCAATCTTGACAGAGTCAATGAGCGACTTATCTGGGATGAAATGCGCAGGGCTTCCATACACAACAAAGTCTGTATAGTAGGCGACTTTAACCTTGGCCAAATAGATTGGACCGACCTTACGGGAAACTCAGAATCAGAGGATTTTCTCGAGACGATCCAGGACTGTTTCCTAAGTCAACATATAACCGAACCCACACGGGGTAATAATATATTGGATTTAGTTTTGTCAAACAGAGAAAACCTCATTAGCAATGTCGAGGTAGGGAACGAACTTGCAAACAGCGATCACAAAGAAATTCGATTCCAGTTAGATTTTCAGGGCAGACGTAAGGAAAATTCCACTAAAGTACCAGATTTCAGAAGGGCAAACTTTGACAGTTTAAAGAGGCAGCTGAGAGAGGGGGTGTCGCGCTTGGCCGTGAACCTGACAGATGACACCGACCTGATAACGAGATCTGAGATTGCCGAGTTCCACGACAATTTAAATAGTGAGTTACTTAATGCACAAAGGCAGAACATACCATACAAAAAACTCAGATCAAACAACAATGACCCTAAATGGATAAATAGTTATTTAAAGAACATCATTGGCCAAAGGAAGGCTATAGGTAGAAGGATAAATCGTGGCGAAATTCACCTCCGGGACTATTATAGGGTATTGGCGAGTAGGGTTAAAACCGAGATAAGGAAAGCAAAGAGGAATAATGAGGTAAGGATAGCAAGGGAGGCAAAGACAAACCCCAAAGGATTCTACCAAATGTACCAAACTAAAACACGAGAAAAGATTGGACCAATACGGTCAGACTCCGGCGAGCTCACTGATAACGACGGAGAAATGAGCAATAATTTGAATAAATATTTTTCAACAGTTTTCACCAGCGAAAATTTAAACATGATACCCGAGGCACCGACTCTATTCAGAGATAGTGAAGAAAACAAATTAAGTGAGATAGTAGTGACTAGTAACGATGTTAGTAAGCAAATAGACAAACTAAAGCCTAATAAGTCACCTGGTCCCGATGAGATATTTGCCAGAGTATTAAAGGAATGTAAGGAAGAGCTTAGTATGCCCTTAGCAAAGTTGTTTAACATGTCCTTAAAAACAGGTGTAGTACCAGAATCCTGGAGGATAGCGAATGTAATACCGATCTTCAAGAAGGGGGATAGATCACTATCCTCTAACTACCGCCCAATCAGTCTAACATCAATAGTAGGCAAATTACTGGAAGCAATCATTTCAAACTCTATTCGAAATCACCTGGAGAAGCACAGATTGATCAATGATTCCCAGCATGGCTTCACAAGCGGACGTTCTTGCCTAACTAATCTATTAACATTCTTTTCATCAGTTTTCGAATCAGTGGACGAGGGGCACAATTATGATGTGGTATATCTCGACTTTAGCAAAGCCTTCGACAGAGTACCCCACGAAAGACTAATTAGAAAGGTAGAAGCTCATGGCATCAAAGGTGACATCCTTAAATGGATTAGGGCGTGGTTACAGGACAGGAAACAGCGAGTGAGCATTAACGGCACTAAGTCCCATTGGAGCAACGTCACAAGTGGAGTTCCCCAAGGCTCAGTACTTGGACCATTATTGTTTATTATATACATAAACGACATAGATATAGGCATAGACAGCAACATAAGTAAATTTGCTGATGATACTAAAATAGGACGTGTTATCAAATCTGACGAGGACTCGGCAAAACTACAGGAGGATCTAAACAAATTTTTCGAATGGTCTGAAAAATGGCAGATGAAATTCAACATTGACAAATGTAAAGTACTCAGTATAGGAAATGTAAACAGGGAAACCAGATACCAGATGAACAACGATGCCATAGAGAAATCCGACTGCGAGAGAGATTTAGGAGTAATGATAAGTAGGAACCTTAAGCCAAGTAAACAATGTGTTTTTGCTCGAAACAAGGCTAATAAAGTACTTGGGTTCATACAAAGGAGTGTTAGTTACAAGACTAGCGAGGTCATCCTAAAACTGTATCTTGCTCTTGTGAGACCACACCTGGATTACGCAGTCCAGTTCTGGTCACCGTATTACAGAATGGATATAGAATCCTTGGAAAGAATTCAGAGGAGAATGACAAGACTAATCCCGGGTATCAGGAACCTTGAGTATAGAGACAGGTTAAAGCATCTTAATTTGCACTCCCTTGAGAGACGTAGAGCGAGGGGCGACCTGATAGAGGTGTATAAATGGAAGGCAGGGCTAAACAAAGGGGACATTACAAAGGTACTCAAATTATCCAACCAGGAGCGAACTCGTAACAATGGTTTTAAATTGGACAAATTTAGATTTAGGCGTGAAATAGGTAAACACTGGTTTGGAAACAGAGTAGTGGATGAATGGAACAAGTTACCAAATATCATCATTAACTCGAATACGCTGAATTGCTTCAAACATAGGTTGGATGCTCATATGAGCAATAGGGGTTGGGTGTAAACGGGACTGCCCAGTATGGGCCAATAGGCCCGCTGCAGTTTCCTCCATTCTTATGTTCTTATGTTCTTAAGTCATCACACTAATTGGGTTAAGTCTTGGTGGTGGTGGGACGTGTGTGTGGGAGCTCCGTGTTTTTCGTCGAAAAACAGGGTCTTTCCAGGAGTACCTAGTCTGATTTCTAGGAAATCTGATTCGTGAGTGACGAGTAAGTGTCGTGACCAGTACAATATCTATCTGTAATCCCCCTAAGTAGATATATTTGTCAATTTCCTGGTGAATCTGTGACTACCAAGAGAAAGGTGTAGGCCCACCAAGCTCCCCTCAGTGTCACGGCTTGTAATCTGAGCCCTGTCCACCACCACCGTCCACCCTCCCCCACCGTCCCACTAGGCCACCCTGCTGACCACACAACTCACCCACCCGCTGTACCAACCCCCTAAGACCCTCGAGAACCCCTCCTCACTGAGGGGGAACCAGCCACTGTCGCTATCACCTGAAGGATCCCCCCCCCCCCCCCCCTGCCGGCCAACTCAAGTACTACACGTCTACCCACTGTGGTGAAAACCAGCAACCCTCAAAACCGAGTGACACGCGCACCTCCCACTCTATCTGGGAATCACCCTCAACAGTGCCAGTCATCCTAATTCTGTTGGTTGTAGCACTTGTGAGTACGTTACCCCTCACAATATTATAATGTTCTTAGATCTTCCTTTTTCACACCTCAGTAACCATGAGTTGTTACTGTTCCTTAATCAGTATCAATGTTCCCACAATGATGATGCTAGTGTCATTCCGTTAGATGTGCTAGATCGTATGTGTTACACCCCCTTTACCCATGGTGTCGACACTATACTCCCTCATATCGATCCTGATGTCTTTCTACAAAACTCACTGGGTTACACCAACCCCAACTGTAACTATTACTTTCCTGACTCCCCCGAGTTCAGTTCTAGTCTCCTACTACCTCATTCCTTCTCCTTGATTAGCCATAACATCAGCAGTATTCCCCTTCATTTAGATACCTTTTTAGATCAGTCTTTATCGTCTATTACCCACAAATTTGATGTACTTGGGTTCTGTGACACCAAATTCACTAACGATAGTGAACATTTGTATAACATTCCTAATTATAATAGGCACTGCGTCAACACGTCACGACACAGTGGTGGTGGTGTCGCCCTATATGTTGATATCAAGTATAACACTTCTGTAAGAGATGATTTAAAGGTTCAGGAAAAGTACATGGAGAGAGAGTTTTCATTGAATTACGTAACGACACACGAAATATGCTCGTAGAAGTAATCTACAGAAGACACCTAATGGAAAGAATTTTCTTGATAAATTTTGGGAGCTTATCAATATCATAAATTCAGAGAGGAAACGTTGCTACATTGCAGGAGATTCAACCGTGATCTATTAAAATCAGAAACCGACACCTCAGTATTAGACCTTCTTGCTACCTGTCATTCTAAACTCTTCTTCAACTCTATAACCAAACCCACTAGAGCAGGGGTTCTCAACCAGGGGGGAATTTCCCCCCTCAGGATTTCAGGGGGGGGGGGGGGAAACTAATACTAATATGGAAAAAATAAAGGATTTTCAGTATTATATGCATATTATTTGGAATGCACTTTTTGAGGCAGACAATCTTGGAAAGGAGGGGGGAATGACATTCTGACATATGGTGAAAGGGGTGCATGGGGCAAACAAGGTTGAGAACCACTGTACTAGAGTAACTGCCACCTCTGCCACTGTGATAGATCATATCTGGACTAACAACACTCCTAACAATCTTGCAAGTGGAATTATGTATAACAATATCTCAGATCACTTCCCAGTTTTTGTCATGTATAAAACAGCCACAAGACCTGAGAGGTCTAGTAGAGTCTCAATTCAATACAGAGACTACTGCACCGCCAACATGCTCCTCTTTGAAAACAACCTAATGAATGCTAACTGGGATCTTGTCTATGCCTCCGCCAACCCAAACGTGAACAGCTGCAACTTCTCTTGCATCTTCATTGCCTGCTTTGACAAATGCTTTCCGCTCAAGACTAAGTCAGTCAAAACTGTATCCATTTCCAAACCCCATATCACAAGCGAAATTAAGATAATGATAAAAGAAAAACACAAACTCCAAAGAAAATTTCCAAAAAGACCTATAACTTTCGGTGATACTTATTGAAGTATCAGAAATAGAGTAACTTAAGCAGTTAGAAATGCCAGACGTAGCTTTTATACAAATAAGCTCCAGTCAGCATCAGGCGACGGTAAGGAAACCTGGAATGTCATAAATTCTATTCAGAACAAGAACACTCAGCCTTCGGTCTCCCACTCAGCTTTTATGATAAATGATTCAGCTGTAACAGAACTCTCCCGCATTGCCAACCACTTCCATGAATATTTTATTAATGTTGGTAAAAATCTTGCATTGAGCATCCCTGATCACCATGAGGAATTTAGAGCCTACATGCAAAAGAGACAGCAAAATGAGCTGTTCTTATCCCCTGTCTCAGCAGATGAATTACCGGCCATCATAAAAATGTCCAAAGATGCAGCAGCAGGCGAACACAATATATCAATGATCATCATTAGGAAAGTAGCCCACTTATTACTACCTGTTCTCTATTACACATTTGTAACTCCTCCTTCACTAGTGGTGTCCTTTCGGATAAACTGAAAATTGCTAAAGTTCATCCAGCATATAAAAAATCTGGGGACAAAGGTCTCTTCAAGAATTACCGCCCCATATCAGTCCTCCCGGCCTTGAGTAAGATACTGGAGAAGCTAGCATGTAGTAGACAAAATTCCTTCTGCAATGCCAATAACATCTTTACAGACTCCCAGTTTGGATTTAGAGCTAGAAGGTCGATTGAGAGTGCTCTGCTATGCTTTACTAATGACATCTTAAATTCCTTTGATGAGTGTCAGCCCACAGTCGGAATATTCTTGAACCTCTCTAAAGCCTTCGAAACTGTCGACCAAACATACCATCCTCCTTTCAATGCTTGAACATTACGGCGTTAGGGGCTTGTCCCACAATTGGTTTACCTCATATCTGTCCAACAGGATGCAGTATGTCTGCTATAATAACCACCAATCTGACTCCTCGCCAATCTTGTATGGCGTCCCCTAAGGATCCATTCTCGGTGCAAACTTAAAATCCAACTTATCTGCAGACGATACTAATCTCTATGCCAGCACCTCAGACCTCCATTCCTTGATGAGAACTATGAACACTGAATTGACTAGAGTCAGGACCTGGGTAATACGTAATAAACTGACCTTAAACCTTGAGAAAACCCACTACACGATCTTTCACAGAAGGAAAAGCTTACCCCCAGACTTGGACCCCTGTACCTTGGCAATATAGTCCTCAAACGCGGACAAAATAATAAATTCCTCGGAATTATTGTTGATGAGAAACTTAATTGGAGAAACCACATACAAGCCATTCACAGTAAAGTCAATAAACAGTGCGGTATCATGTATCACACTCGACAGTCACTCACTCTCACAGCAATGAATGAAATCTATCATGATCTTGTTTACCAACACCCGATACACTGTCACACACTATGGGGGGCCTTTGGCTCTTTAAAAACACAATCTCCGGTTACTACACAAAAGAGAGTTGTACGGACAATGACCTACTTGAAAAAAAACAGATCACACAAACGAAAAATTTGCTAAATTGAAAATGTTAAAATTCGAAGATATTTACACCTACTGCTGTGCCCTCTTTGTTTGCAAATCTATCAATCACTTGTATGACAATAATTATTTCCAGTTCCAGAACAATCAGAGATACAACTTAAGGCACCCAGAGCTACTGAGACCACCCCCCCCCCCCATGTGCTCCTCTCAGTCCCAGACCTCCATAAAATATAAAGGTGTGAATGTGTGGAACAACTTACCCCCACCCATCCGAGCATGTCTTAAAAAATATCTATTGTCGAAGTATTAATATTTCTTGTAACACTTACTATATTTACAGTACCTGCTTTTATTGTAGCATCAAATCCGTTTCATCGGAAATTATCATGTAAATAAATAAGTAAATACCATTGCAATAAACATAATTGCCAACTAGACATAATCCTGACAGCTCTGTCCTTTTGTTCAACCTTAAAACTGTACAACCTATGTTGTACTGCTCCCCCATTATACTTATGTTTTTCAATGCCACTGCAATTTATGTATATACTTATAATAAAAAAAAATAAATAAATAAATAAAATAACTAAATATTGAAGTGATAACCGTGGTAACATTATGAGATGTTCTTATTACCACCATGCTATTGTACTATTCCAGATGTTACTAAATGTTACATAATACTTCCTTGAGATAAATGTATAGTATACATCAGGTGCCTAAAAGAGAGCTCAGGTTCTCGACTGGCTCAGCCATGTTAATATTGTTATTATTATCCACTCTGTATCTGTGTTTTTCTGGCTAAATAAACTGTTTGAATTCAATTACCTGTATACTCAAGGGATTATCGTCATACTTCAGGGGTTAAGCCATCTTGCTGAAGATTTAACTTCGTACTCAAAGGGTTAAATCATCATATTGTTACAAGTAGTTGAGTGGATGAGTTTAATGTCAGCGTTTTTTATTGTTTTGAATATAATGTGTACTGATATAAAATGATATTGCATCTGATGTTGTTGCTATATTATGTTATTGTTTCTGATATTGTTGCTGTATGATGATCTACGTAATGTGATGTATTAAGACAAATGTGTCAAAAATAGTTGAGACTTGTGTCGAGGACGAGCCAAATTAAGTTTCACACTATATAATGGTAGGGTTGGGATCTCTCAGTGGGGCTGCCGGTGAGGAGTCAGGCACGGTCCGGATTTCCATGAAGGCAGACAGACATTTGTTAAACTTGCGGACCACATACTCAGGTTTTGTATAACAGTAATACTCTGGTGATTAGATTAGGTGACCATTGGTTGCGTAATTGTGTTATATATATGTATTGAGAATATATGTATTAGGTTGTTGTGACTGTAGTTTTGTTTGAAGAGTTGAACTAGGAACTTTGAATGTTCAATATCCAGATTATGATGTACTGTACTGTACACGAGTTGAGTTTATATTAATTGATTATTTGTCATGCAAAGTGCCACACTGACATTATTATTCACAATAAATTACTTTAATTCATTATGTGTAATGCTAAATCTTAAACGTGAACCCTAACCCTCTTTTTGAAGCAATCAATGAAACTGATCCATTTATTGTTTGTTACCTTTACTCCCTGAAACTTAAAAGTAATGTTATATTAAGTTAAGTTAAGCAATTTCATGTCCATATTTTATATTTTAATATATATATTAGCCATTAAACTATTAAAATGTTGTATACTTTCACTAAACCCTGAACCAAAGCTGAACTTAATAAGGGCCTTATCGAATTTCAACTGGACTCTTAAGCATCTTTAGTAATTCTGTGTGCCATTTGGCCCCCTGCAACATTGCAATACAAGGCATAACAATACTAAGGGGGTTAAGCCATTATACTTAATATTTAAGTTATTATACTCAAGGGGTGAAGTCATCCCTGTAAGGGATTTATATTCCAGTCCAATGGTTTTTTTGAACTGTGTTGCTCAGTGTTGGGTTTGTTCTCTGTGTCTGAAGCAGGTGTTGCTCATGGGTAGTCCGAACCGAGTCATAGTGCGGGGTGTAACCGTACGGCTGGTCACTTGGCTCCCTTCCTCTGACCCAGTTGGTCGTCTGCTACCCGTGAGTATTCCATATTATTTATTTTCGTTTTTGGTCTATGGTTTCTTTGGTTTTATTTGTGTTTTAAGGGTGTTATGTGCAATCGGTTTGTTAATTACTATGTATGTACAACTTAGTGTGTATAAATCGTGCAATTATAATAGCATGTGCTGTTCTTCCCGGGTCCATTATCAAGTAACTATGTCGGTTAAGAGTATACTCCTGTGCCTTTGTTGATGAGAAGACCCTTATTTACCACTTGTGCCTTGTTGATATACAAGACCCCGCGCTTGACATCCAGTGTCTACACTCCCGACAATTGTTCCGACCGGCAGTCCGGCACTTCCATACCACATAGGTTTATGTTGCTCTGTACTGTCTCCAGGCCGATTAGTGTAAATACTTGTATATAGACTTTTGGTCACAAATGTCAATAATCTTGTTCAATATCCTTGGTGAAAGCAAAAGTGTCCACCTGATCTTTCGAAGAACCAGACGGCATTAACATCTAAACCCTTGACAATCGCACTACAGAATTAAGTTATCGTACAAAAGGGTGTAAATTATCATACTCAATGTAGGTTATGTATCTAAGCTACTGTGCCGAGTAGCAACCCTGTACATAAGCTACTGTGCCGAGTAGCAACCCTGTACATAAGCTACTGTGCCGAGTAGCATTTATATATATAATCACGTGGCAACACTGCACGATATGTAGCAACATTGCCCCGAGGCTGCCATATGGCAAGGCAGCCTTAGTCTGACTGTGTGAGCCGTGCATGGCACACGCGAGTCACCACTTGTATTTCTCTCATCCATAATAAACGGACTCAGTGTTACTCAGTGTTTCCCTAGCCATCACTGCATTCTTCAGGGCACACTAGTAACTTTCATGGCGCAGTGTCTAGGATCTGTGGACTTACAAAGTGTGTGAACAATGCCGACAGTTACGTCTGCCGGTGATGCGCGTCGACTCATAGTGTGTTGTGTTGTGTTGCCCTGTGTTTCGCCGTGATGTGCAGTGTTGCGCCGTCACAGTGCGTTTTAGTGACGGTGGCAGTGCTAGTGTCAGTGTATTAGTGTGTGTCTAGAGCTGAGAGTTGAGCATTGGCCTGTTTTTTGTGGTACCCACGGAGCACGCAGGCGCACACCCTTCTCGTGCGACATCCCGGGGACACTGACGGTCTTGCCGGACCACGCTCCCTCCGCTCTCTGAGACACACACACACACACACGCACGCACTCACTCACGGACAGAACAGTGGACCTTTGCGTGATTTTTGCGCTGTTTATGTCACATATATGTGGTTCGAGCTGTTGAGGCGCCACTTTATATATTAAACAGTGCAGTCCACGCACACACAAATATGGGAGGTAAGAAGGAACGTCAAGATGGGAGACACTACTCCCCACCACCTTCCCCTCCACCGGGCGCAGACTCTCATCCTCCACCTCCAGTGACGGACATCGCCACTATTCTGAAATGGATGGACGACCGGGACGAGAGACGCAGAGAGATGGAACTTCAGAGGGAGGAGACACGAAGAGAGGAGGAAAAGTTGCGTTTGGAGGCGCTATTGGCGACCCTGGCGCTAACCCACCCTCCCTCACTTGCAGGTAGCGCGCTTCAAGGCGCCAGTACACTCCCTCCTCCACACCAGCGTCCTCCAGGTACTCTTGCTACCCCAACAGCTCCCAAGGCATCTGTTCAACCCCCACCTGCCCTCTCACCAGACGTCACGTTTCAGCTTTTTCGTGAGTGGAGGCGGCGTTGGACAGATTACTCCACGATGGTGGACCTTGACAGCATGCCTCCAAACAAACAGCTCATCCAACTGCAGATGTGTTTGTCGCTGGAGACCCAGAGAGTTTTCGAGCACACGTTGCACGTGCCTCCCAACTCTACCTCTTCAGTGACGGATGTGCTCGACCTTTTACAGGAGCATGTTAAGGGTCGGAACAACGAGGCTTTGAGTCGCCGTGCCTTTACCAGCTGCAAGCAGGCGGAGAACGAATCCTTTGACGACTTTTTTGTACGTTTGAGGAGTTTGTCGGAGGAGATCGACGTCTGCAAGGCGCACAGCCGGGAATGTGAGGAAGCCTGGATCAAGCACGGGATCTTGACAGGTGTCAGGCACGAAGAGTTGATGCAGCGACTCATCCCCCTGGACGCTTCCTCCACACTCCAGGTGGTAGTGACTGAATGTCGGTCATACGAGGCCACCAAGTCCGCCACCTCTGCCATACGGGCCCCACCTGCTGTGAGAGCTATCTCACAATACAAGAAGGATAAGAAGGCGGCCAACAACGCGAAGGCTGCCACACGTTCTTCCATGCCTCCGCCTAGTGCTTCCTGTGGCATCTGTGGAAAGCAGCACAGCCCCAAGACTTGCCCGGCCGCCGACGCACTGTGTCGTGGATGTGACAGTAACGGCCACTGGTCTAACACAGACAGGTGCCCTGCACGAGGCCACAAGTGTCAGGCCTGCGGTCGCTATGGACACTACGACAAGTGCTGCCGCCAACCCAAGCCCAAAAGCCCGAGACGAGGAGGACAGCAGCGCACTTCCCTCGGGGTGGTTCGCACGCAGCCCCCTCCAGATGGCCCACGCAGCCCCAAGCAGCAGCGGAGTCACATCAGGAGGGTGGAATCGACCACACGCCCCAGGGCTACCCCTTCCCCTAATATCCGCGTCGCCGTCACACACGGTAATGTGTCGGGTCACATCGAGGTGATACCGGACACCGGCGCCGATACTACGGTGATTGGGTTGAAGCACCTCCAGAAACTGGGCCTCACCAAACGCGGCCTGGGACCACCGCCGCAGCTGCAGTGCTACAATGCGGACGGTTCCCAGATGCCGGACGCTGTGGGCTCCTTTCAAGCAGAGATCACCTACGGCGACAGGTCGTGTTACAGATGGATCGACGTGCGGCCTACTCTCGCTACACCCTTAACGTCGTGGGAGCACTGCAAGGAGATAGGCGTGGTGCCCAGAGACTTTCCTGAGCAGATCCCAGCTGCTCGTTACACCGCCAGCAGGGTGCGTGAGTCGACGAGCGACACGCCTGGCGCTGCCACACAGAGCTGCCCAGAACCCGCGTCCACTCCCACCCACACAGGACGTTCCCCTGCCCAGATCCTGTATGGTAACCCTCTCCGCTCTTGCGTTCTTACACACGTCAAGGCCTTTGCGAAGGACTGGCAGACCAAAGCCGAGAGCTGCTACCGCCGCACCGCTACACGTGCCCAGGACGCCAAGGCTCGGTATGACGACCGTGCCCGCCCTCTTCAGCCGCTGGAGATTGGTGCCCTTGTCCGCGTCCAGGACCCGACGACGACACGTCGGCACAAGGTTGGTATAGTGATGGGCGTCGGCCGGTCGCGGGACTACAAGGTCAGGATGCCGAGTGGCCGTGTCTGGTGGAGGAACCGCCGCTTCCTCCGGCCAATCCCACCCCCTGCTGCTGGCCCCCTGACCGAAGACGAGTCACCTACACCTCACGAGGATCCGCCCCACAGTGCACCTCGACGCTCGGAGCGACTTAGAACTAAGAAGTCCGCTCAAGACAAAGACTATGAGCGTGAGGGGGGAGGGAGATGTAGGTTATGTATGTAAGCTACTGTGCCGAGTAGCAACCCTGTACATAAGCTACTGTGCCGAGTAGCAACCCTGTACATAAGCTTCTGTGCCGAGTAGCAACCCTGTACATAAGCTACTGTGCCGAGTAGCAACCCTGTACATAAGCTACTGTGCCGAGTAGCAACCCTGTACATAAGCTACTGTGCCGAGTAGCAACCCTGTACATAAGCTACTGTGCCGAGTAGCAACCCTGTATATAAGCTACTGTGCCGAGTAGCATTTATATATATAATCACGTGGCAACACTGCACGTTATGTGGCAACATTGCCCCGAGGCTGCCATATGGCAAGGCAGCCTTAGTCTGACTGTGTGAGCCGTGCGTGGCACACGCGAGTCACCACTTGTATTTTTCTCATCCATAATAAACGGACTCAGTGTTACTCAGTGTTTCCCAAGCCATCACTGCATTCTTCAGGGCACACTAGTAACTTTCACTCAATGAATTAAATTAATGGACTAAAGAGGTTGAATTATCTTACTAAAGGGGTTAACTTAACATACTCAAGAGGTTAAAAGATCGTATTCAAGAGGTTAAGTCATCTTACACAAGATGTTAAGTGATCGTACTTGAGAGGTTAAGAAATAAAAAACACGGTCAGATTATTAAGTATAGGAGGTAAAAGAAGAGGAGGGGAGAAAGAGGAGGAGGGAAGAGGAAGAGTAGATAATGAGAAGGAGGAGGAGAAAGAGAAAAAAACGAGCAGGAAGATTAGGAAATGAGGAGAAAGGATGGTGAAGAGTAGAAATGGGGAAGAGGGAGGCAGAAAAATAGAAAATGAGGAGTAGGAAGACAGGATAGAGAGAGAGGAATGAGATAGTTCAGTGGAGGGAGGGGGAAGTGATGGGTGGAGAGAAGAGGAGGATGTGGGTGGAGGAAGGAGGCGATGGGTGGAGGGTGGAGGAGGTAGTGGGTGGAGAGAGAACGAAGATATGGGTGGAGGGTGAACGCGGAGGCGGGTGGAGGGAAGAAGAGGAGGTGGATGGAGGGAGGATGAGATGAGTGGAGGGTGGAGGGAAGGCAAGGGGGTGGGTGGAGGGAGGAGAAGATGGGTGGATGGTGGAGGGAGAACGAGGAGAAGGGTGGAATAGGAGGAGGTGGTAGGTGGAGGGAGGACGAGGAGGTGGGTGGAGGGAGGTTGAGGTAGTGGGGGAAGCTGGATAAAGGGATAGATGGAGGTAAGAGGAAGAAGTGGGTGGGGGCAGAAGCTGATGGGTGGAGGGAGGAGAAGGTGGTGGGTGGTGGCAGGAAGAAGGGGTGGGTGTAGGTAAGAAGAAGGAGTGGGTGGAGGCAAAGAGGAGTGTGTGTGTAGGCAAGAAGAAAGGGTGGGTGGAGGCAGGACGAAGGGCTGGGTGGAGTCGAGAGGAAGGGCTGGATGGAAGCAAGAGGAGGGGCTGGGTGGAGACAGATGGTGGTGGGTGGAGGCAGAAGGTGGTGGGGGAGGCGGGAGGAGGTGGGTGGAGGAAGAAGGTGGTGGGTGGAAGCAGCAGGAAGAAGGGATAGGAGGAAGTAAGAGAAGATAACAAAGGAAAACAGATTCTCGGTAAATTGAAGAAAAGATAAATAATTATGGAAGTTTGACGAGCATCTGATGACGGTACGGAGAGAGAGAGAGAGAGAGAGAGAGAGAGAGAGAGCAACACTATAAACACGAGGGAGGGTAAGACTGATCATGTAACAAGGCAGGGTAGAACAGACTTAGTTATCTATCACAAGGGGAGACTTATGCTAGCATGAATTAGCAGAGGTTAAACATGTACAGGAGGTGTTAGAATATTGTTATTGTCCTCATTGTCGTACAGTTAACTCAAAGGTGGAGGAGGTAATACGGTGTCAATGGGTGTTAACTTCTCCGCCAGATTATACACAACCGGCTGGAGGTTTTACCGGAAGAAATAGACTTGGGTGTAGGTTGACCAGACGGTGTAGAAGGGATGGTAGTTGTAGATGAGGGCGACTTCTTCCTCCTTCTCCGTGGTGAAGCTCTGGTTGTTCTGACGAGCTAAGAGAGATGTTGCCATTATTACTAGTGGATGTTGTGTAGTGATCATAGAGTTTTTAGGTTCCGTAACAAAATGTCACTCTTTAGTAATGGTGAGTGTCAACACACACACACATACTGTATATATATATATATATATATATATATATATATATATATATATATATATATATATATTATATATATATATATATATATATATATATATACTTGTACATCGAGTAATTGGAAGGTGATTCGTATGTTTCTTTTTTCGTTTTTTTACTATTATGGAATTTCATTTGATTGTGTTATACGTTCAATTGATTATTTAGAAGTTCATTTAATTATCTTCAGACGTAAACACAACTGTAACGTAATCGTCTTCTTGCATATGAAGTAAAAATCGACCTATAACAAATGTTAACACTTTTACTATATCTCTCATTATTTATTGATTTTTCTTGTTCTGTTTTGCTGAGGGAGATGGAACGTGATAATGGAGAGGGAATCAATAATCGTCAATATATATATGTAATATTCAGAAATTTCAGAGTAATTTCAAACACCGCGCAATTGGCGATACTGAGCTTTCAAGGTCGTCGGAGGGAAGAGAGCGCTCCCTGCACATAGCGAGAGGTTGTGGAACTAGGCCTAAGTGATATTAAATGTAATTTGCCGAATTAATAATGATGCGATTCATGAAGTTAAGGGACTATTATTGAATTTGAAATTATTATAGATCGTTTATCAGTCTGAATAATGTTACGGGTGTCCCAAGAAGTTATTAGTTAGGCGGAAAATATGTCACGTAGGCCTAAGCTAGCGCCTTGGAGAGACGCGACGCTGGCTGGTCCTCAGTCACGTGAAAGCGATTGGACCTACAGGACGTCCCTGCGCGTCCGTCCACAGAAATAGTCAGGTGGCCTAGTCACCTGTGTTGCACTATTGCAGTATAACAAGTAAGTCTCATTCGATCTCAGACAGGGTTAGATAGGGCAGTGGTAAAGTTAACAAGAGCTAACAGTGAGTTCATTTCAGGGTTTCCGTCAGAACCCACTTGACTGCGAGAAATTGACTGCGAGAGTGATGACCGCGAGAGATTGACTGCCGTTTGAGACTGCCGTTGATGATTGAGGGTGGCGATTGTCGCCATTGGACCGATCAGTGTAGGCCTGTCACTGCTTAGCGGAGTATCAAAGGATCTCTTGAGGGAATCTAGCCGTCTGGGTGCCCAGCTGACGACGGGACGATCGTTGGGGTCATCAGCTCTCGTCTACCTCGGCTCACAATACCACATGTTTCAAGCAGCTTAGTGAAACCCTCTTGCTAACGGGAAGCTAAAGCTTCTCTCAACTGTACAAGGTCTGATTGGCTCACTCCCTTCCTGCCCATGGACGCACTGGGAGTACACTGAGGCTATCTGAGTAAATTAATGGTCACACACTGAGACCATGAGTCTAGGACCCTAGGAGATACCTAGAGGAACATTTCACCTCCCTTATTACGGGTGTATGTTGAGTTGGGTGGAGCATGGTTCACGAGTATGGGTGGACCCAGTAACATATCAATAATAGTGATTATATTTGTGTGTAGTTAATACCGTTTTTCAGTTACTGATATTAACTTGACGTGTGTAGTTTAATATTTCTTAAATAATTTTGATAGTATTGTTTTTTGAATGTTTGTGTCACTAAGTGGAACCAGAGTGATACTGTGATTTGATTCTTTTAATGCATCTAATTTTTCTTCATAATTCCGATCCCAGGTATAACCTTTGTTCCCCAGAGTAGTGGTTAAGTTAGGTTAGGAAGTGTGCATCTGTTGGGGTGATATAATTTTGTTGAGTGCCCTTAAGGCCTATTCATTGTAGAATTATTAATTTCTTATTTTTGAATACCATTTTCTCAGTGCTGGACATTATTTTGTTGAAAGCCCTTAAGGCCTGTTTCATGTGTGCAAGCAACATTTCTTAATACTTCAAATTTATTGTTGCCTGAGTTTCTCATAATTTCTAAATCATGTATAACTTTTATTCCCCAGAGTAGGTTTAAAGTTCAAGTTAAGAGGTGCGCATATTGGTGTACCATTATTTGATTGTGTTTGTAGTGTTGGAGGGAATATAAGTGTCTAAATTGTACAGTGTGTCTCATTCATCCCAGTCACAGACGCTATCCTTCCACGGGTCACGGACAATTAATTTTGTTTCGTAGATTTAAGTGTTCTTGTGCTGGTTCGAGATTTTTCTCAAAGGGGCCCTTCCACTGCCATTACCATCTATTAATCTTTAATAAACCCCAAGTCAAGTGAGAAATTAAAGTCCAGTAAATTCCGACTGGTTATATATATAT
This sequence comes from Homarus gammarus, assembly GCA_958450375.1. Lineage (NCBI taxonomy): Eukaryota > Metazoa > Arthropoda > Malacostraca > Decapoda > Nephropidae > Homarus > Homarus gammarus. Next base: position 110,488 of record CAUDMG010002844.1, read on the forward strand.
ATATATATATATATATATATATATATATATATATATATATATATATATGTATATATATATATATATATATATATATATATATATATATATATATATATATATATATATATATATATATATATATATATATATATATATGTAATTCACATCTTCAGGGGTGAGTACAGACTAGTCTGTACTCACCCCTGAAGATGTGAATTACACGAAAGCGCTTGGGAACTTCGTGTTTTCTTCTTCCTGGTGGTTATCAGCATATATATATATATATATACACACACATATATATATATATATATATATATATATATATATATATATATATATATATATATATATATATATATTTATAGAAAGAGAGAAAGAGGAAAACCATAAAAGGACGGACTGTGAAAAATAAAAACAAAAAAGTCAATCTGAGTGTCATGGATAAAGTGAGAATTACCGACGACGGTGAAAGAGGGGAAAAAAGAGTGAGGGGGGGGGGGGAAGTTGAGAGGACAGATTAACGAGGAAACCAAGAGAGAAGAGTTGAGGAATATTTTTTAGGGGAGAACGTCAGTGGGGAGGACGGAAGAGACAGAGAGGAATGAGAGGAGGTAAATGATGAAATGGACACACAGATTCTTGGATAATAGCTGTAGCTAGTAAAGAAGGAGAAGAAGAAGAAGAAGAAGAGCAGAAAAAGAAGAAACAGAACGGAAAAAGAAGAAGAAGAAGAACAGAAAAGAAGAAATTATGATGGGAAGAAGAGGAAGGGGAAGACAGAAGAGAAAATGGAAGACAAGACATAAAAAAAAATCAGAAGAAAACAAAAGGTTTTAAGGTAGATGTTGACAAATTATCAAGTGAACTAAAACAAACAACAACAACACCTATCATCTGTGTGTGAGTGGTTGGGACCCAATAATAATGTTATCTGAAAGTAGTGTATCAGATAACGAAGTCTATTTTTAAGACTCCAACCTCTACCTGTCTGTGTGTGTGTCTGTCTGTCAGCCTTTTTCTCTCTCTCGCTCTCTCTCTCTTCCTCTCTGTCTCTTACTCTCTCTGTCTCTCTCACTCTCTCCCATTCAGTATCTTTCTCTCTCACTCTCTCTCTATCTGTATCTCTCACTCTCTATCGCCCTCTCTCTTTCTCACCCTCTATCATCCTGTTAGTGTCTATCTCTCTCTTTCTGTCTCTGTCGGTCTTTCTCTCTCTATTGTCGAGACTCACCTTGCTCGACGAAGAAATTAGCTAAGGACTGAGACACCTCCAGGGATTTTAGATAGTGTGGAATAGCTGTGTGTGTTTTACTTGTACTCCACTCGAACTGGTTCTTCTCTGGGTGGAACTGAGAGCCGTAGATGGGCAAGTCTTGATGTTCCATTAACGCCACGTACTCCAGTCCGTCACTGTCCCAACTGGTAGCTAGCAACTTGAACTCATCTGACAGTCCTGATGATTTGAAAACCTGGAACAAGAACAAATTATCGTAAATAAAGAGAGCCGTGGGTATGACGCAATTACTTATTAACTGTACGGTAAAAATGACCTTGGAGACAGATGTTGTGCTTCCTGTAGGTTATGTATCTATGCTACTGTGCCGAGTAGCAACCTTGTATATAAGCTACTGTGCCGAGTAGCATCTATGTATATAATTACGTGGCAACACTGCACGTGTTATGTGGCAACATTGCCCCGAGGCTGCCATATGGCAAGGCAGTCTCAGTCTGACTTCGTGGGCCGTGCATGGCACACGCAAGTCACCACTTGTATTTCTCCTATCCTTTAATAAACGGACTTCAGTGTCACCCGGTGTTTCCTTACCCATCACTGCATTCTTCAGGGAACGCTTGGAACCTCCACTTCCCACGAAACGTAAGATATTATGGGAAATTCTGTTTTTTTGTTGTGATTTCTTTATCTATGAGCTTATGTGGGTCGGAGTTTAAAACTCACACACACAAACACACACACACACACACACACACATACACACACACACACACACACACACACACACACTACTACTACTAATACTACTTTGCAGTCACTCTGAATCGAGTATGACGATCATTCAGCCATGATACAATGATACGAGTTATTAGGGCTGTCGCCTAGGCTAGTGAATTTTAAGGTGATTAAAGAGGCTGATACGGGACCGGCAGAGTCGTTCACATTCATTGCACATGTGGAGGGCTGCATCTAGTGCGGGAGGAGGGGGGGGGGGGGGGGCGCGGTGGCAGCATCTTTCCGGCGTTGGCGCTTGTTTGCCCCGGTTTGCAGTCGGGCTAACTCGAAAGTATTGTCACCTTCTCGCGTGGTGCTCTTCCAAGCGTTACGATGTGGAGTACTCGACTCCCATGTGAGGGGGTCAATTTGGCACTGTTTCAGGTTTGTCTTAAGACAATCCTTATACCATTTAAATTGAGCGCCTGCGTTGTGTTTACTATTCGTTAGGTGACTGTAAAGTAGCTGCTTTGGCAGTCTACTGTTGTCCATGCGGGTAACATGGACAATCCAGCATAGTTGTTTATGGATAATGGTAACCTCGTTGCTCCTACAGTTGGTATCAGCAAGAATAGTGGCATTTGTTCTCTTGTCTTAACAGCGAACACGGAGGATGAAACGTATACTACGTTGGTGAAAGTTTTCAAATGCCTTGAGGTGCCTTATTTATGTGACCCATGTCTCACTGCCATATAGCAGGGAGTGAAGGACCACTGCTCGATATACGTGCAGCAATTTAGATTATTTCAGCTCCCTACAACTGAAGACACGGTTTCGAAGTCTGCCAAAGGCTTGAAAATGCACATCTAATCTGATGCTGAATCTCTTCATCGATGTCTGTGGTGGTGGACAGGTGGGAGCCGAGATACCGAAAGTGGGTAACATTAGAGAGGGTATTACTGTTAAGCTAGACCAGGGGTCACCAAACTACGGCCCACGGGCCGGATCCCAAGTCCTTCCCCGGCTCGTGGTAGCTCCGCCTACGCTCTGACGTTACCAGAGCTTTCGTTCTGGCTTGCAAGTATTGAACAGAATGATTATGCGGCCCGCGCTCGTCATTCTTTCAGTTATCCGGCCCACTGTGAAAAAAGTTTGGTGACCCCTGAGCTAGACGGATGGTGGAGGCGTGTTTGAACCAGGGGCAGGTTGAAATAGAAGCTGAGTCTTGTGTACATTCACCGCCAGGCCGAAGTGTGCATACGCATCTGCTTAGGTGTTTAGGATCTCCTGTAGGTCGTTTACGGTGTGAGCAACAAGGGCGACATTGTCTGCATACTGAAGTTCAGTAATAGAAGCTGGCAACACCTTTGTTGTTGCCTGGAGTCGACTTATGTTGAAAAGACCCCCCTTCACCCGGTACTCGATGTTCACCCCGCCGGCTAAATTGGCACTGGCACGAGTAAGGAAGGCAACCAAGAAAATGGAAAAGAGAGTTGGTGCCAGTACACACCCTTGTTTAACCCCTGTTTGGATGGGGAAGAACTCAGACTGTGTGCCCTTGTGCACGACACTGCCGTTCATGCCATCGTGGCGTTGCCTCATAATGGCGATGGATTCTGGTAGGCAGCCAAAACGGCTGAGGATCCACCAGAGGGCTTCCCTGTTGACACATGTCGAAGGCCTTGGTTAGGTCGATGAAAGCCATGTACAGGTCACGACACTGTTCTCTGCACTTGCCCTGTATCTGGCGGGCAGCAAAGATCATGTCAGTGGTGCCACGTGATGGTCTAAAGCCACATTGAGATTCTGGAGGGAAGTTTTCTGCCTCAGGAAGAATTCTGTTTAGGAGGACTCGGGCGATAATCTCGCGAGCTACAGAGAGCAGCGGGATCCCGCATTAGTTGCCACAGTCTGACCGGTCTCCTTTGTTCTGAAAAAATATTGATGATAGAGGTGTCTTTAAGAGCTTGGGGGATTCCCTCCCTTTCCCATATATTCTCCAGGAGAGAGTGGTGACGGCTTGTAAGCAGAGGTCCCCCTGCTTTATACACCTCGGCTGGGATTCCATCAGGCCCTGAGGCTTTGTTATTTTTCATCTGTTTGATGGCAGTAGCTACCTCATCCAAGGATGGAGGATAGCTGAAGTGGGTCAGCTCTGGATGCTGAGGGATCTGCTGTGTAATCAGGACATCTACATCAGTGTTTTAGTTGAGCAGTGAAGCAGGCCTTCATCGTCTTTAAATATGGAGTTACTGTCGGATGAGCAGAGGGGGGGGGGGGGGGGGGCTGTGCCACGAGCGATTGGCCCATAAAATGTTTTAGTGCCATTGAAAAATTCTCGCATTTGTGCTGATCTGGAAATTTTGGTGTTTTACATGCTTTATTTTTAATCCAGTCGTTCTTTATATTACGAAGTTCACACAGGGCCGCCACTTTCATTTTGCGGAAGGTATCAGCTTTGGTCCTAGACTGAGGATTGTTCTGCCAGTCAGTTAAAGTAGCACGTTCATCATCGATGTGTACAATGATTACCGGGTCATTTTCATAAACCAGTCCTGGTGTATTCTTTAGATCTGGCCGAGGGTCTCTCTGCAGGTTTTTGTCATGATAGTGTTGAGAATATCTCATTCTGCACTGGGATTTGTGTTATTTGCTGTTGGGTTGTTTTTCAGCCCATGTTCGAGCTGTCTCTGAAAGTATGTGCTACCGCTGGATCTTCCAGACGCTTAGTGTTAAAGCCTCTTCTGGAGGCTTGTTGCCTTCGCCGTTTTGGGGCGACGTGAAGTGAGAGCTTGGCCCTGACGAGCCGTTGATTAGTGTCACAGTGGTCTGAGCCACGCATGGCACGGGTGATGCGGACATCTCGGCGATCTCTTTTTCTGACACACACACACACAGCTCGGATAGAAAGACTTATGCAGCAGAGAGACAGCGTTATCTCATTGACCACAACCGCTGCAGGTCCCTTCGCAACCAAATCATCCGTGAAATAAGCACTGCAAAGAAGTCCCACTACCCAAATATAGTTCCAACACCTGAAGCAGACAACCATCAGTCAGTGGTATGTTAAGCTTATGGACCTCTGTGGACTAAACAATAAGACACACCCCCTCCCCTTCCTTAGCCATCTCACTAACGGTAACGCAGCTGAGCAATCAAACAACCATTTCTCAACTATTTGGTAGACGCTCCCCGGCTTGACCCAAGTCAATGAGCCCCACAATCCTTAAATGAACTACGGCCCATTGCTATCATCCCAACACCCAGCTTAATCTGCAATTTGGCAGTATGAAAACTTCCTCCACCACTCACTGCCTTGTCAGCTTTCTCGACTACACACACTGCCATCTGGAAAAACGAAAGACGTCTGTGGCTGTCGCCTTCATTGACTTCACCAAAGCATTCGACCTAGTCGACCACAATTTAATCATCAACAAAGCTATCGACCTAGGGGTTTCGAAGAAGTCTTATACCATGGATTACAGACTTCCTTAGTGGCCGATGCCAAGCCGTACGCCAAGCCTTATGCTGGAAATATGTCGACGACTCCACCAGTTGGATCAGAGTGAACAACTCGGCTACCGACTCTACCGCCCTCCAGGATATATTAAACAGTTTCCAAAATTGGACCACCGACAACCATGTCACTATCAACCAAACCAAGACCATGGCTATGCACATCAACCTCTCCTCCGACCTTGCCCCACCTCCCTCCATTACTTCGGGCCCCAACACACTCGAGGTTGTGAACTCCACTAAGCTCCTCGGCGTCACTGCAGATAACAAACTAAATTGGAGAGCACACGTCAGTACAGTTGTCAAATCCTCCAGTTTTCGTCTCTACCTCCTCCGCCGACTCAAGTCTCTTGGAGTTCCTGCACCCGAGCTCCTCAGTGTTTAATCAACATTCATATTTCCCAAACTCACTTATGCCTCCCCTGCCTGGTCTTCCTCCCTAAATGCCACACAACGGAAACCCCTAGAAAAAGTGCAGAAGAGGGCATGCAAGATTATTATCTCCACTACTCCACATATCAGGAAGCGCTCAACACACTGATCCTCTCGGCTTTCACTGATTATCACCATGACCTCATCTGTAAATTTGGTGAGAAGCTTCTGCACCCTCCCGGAGACCGGCTCCTATTTCCACCCGAGATCCCTCGTCCGCGAATTACTGTTCGCCACCACAACCGCATTCAGCCCATACAAACACGTACTGATTACTATAAGAACAGTCTAGTCCCAACTATTGTACAACTTACCAACAACTCGTAATCAACCAGTGTGGTTCACTCCCAGCCAATCTTACCTTTTTGCACTGTCACTATGTTGAAATGCCCTGGAGTATAACCTCCTCCCACATCTAGTTGTTAAGTATCATATTTGTATCACTTATGTTACTTGTATAATATTTGTCAATCAAGTGACCCATTCCCTCATTAAGTAACTATATATTTTCAGCCTTCTAGCTGCCATGCTCTTTCAATAAACAGTTAATTATTATTATTATTATTAGTATTATTATTATTATTATTATTATTATTATCACACTTCTACTTACTACAACTTTGCTGTCATTCGGAATCAAGTATGACGATCATCCAGCTGTTAAGGATGTCACCTTCGTTGGTGAGCTCCGAGGTGACTCGAGAGGCCGTTGCACGTGTGGAAGGCAGCGTCTTACCGGCGCTGGCGCACGTGTGACTCGGTATGCAGTCGAGCTAAGTCGAAAGTATTGAGACCTTCTCGTGTGGTGCTCCTCCAAGCGTTACGATAAGTCCTGATAGCTTGGAAGAATGGTGGATGTATGGTTGAACCAGGGGCAGGCTGAGAGAGAATCTGAGTCTTACGTGCATTCACCTCAAGGCCGAAGTGTTCACACGCATCTGCGTAGGAGTTCACGATTTCCTGTAAGTCGCATTCAGTATGAACGATGTTGAAAAGACCCTTCATGCGGTAGTGGATATCTACCCACCGGCTAAATTGGCACTGGCACGAGTAAGGAAGGAAGGCAGCCAAGAAAATGGATGAGAGAGTTGGTGCCAGTACACATCCTGAGTTTACCCCCGTTTGGATTGGGAAGAACTCAGACTGGGTGCCATTGTGCAGGACACTGCCGTTCATGCCATCATGGAGTTACCTTACAATGGCAATGAATTTTGGTGGGCAGCCAAAATGACTGGGGGTACTCCAGAGGGCTTCCTGTATCTGGCGGGCAGCAAAGATCGTGTCAGTGGTGCTACGTGATGGTGTAAAGTCACATTGGGATTCTGTGAGGAAGTTTTTCACCTCAAGAAGAAGTCTGAGATTCAGCGGTAGTTATCACAGTCTGACATGTCTCCTTTGTTCTTATAAATATTGACAATCTAGGCGTCTTTAAGATCTTGGGCGATTTGCTCATTTTCTCCAGGAGAGAATGGAGACGGTTGGTAATCAGAGGACTTTCTGATTTATCTACTTCTAACCCCTCACACTATTCATACTGAATCGATCTTCTGATCACAACCTTATTTCTATTAAATCAAAGTGGGCACGACCTCCTCTCCCACCCCCCTTTATACGTCAACTATGGTTCAGCCCATCCCGAAGACGGGTGACCATTCTAATCCCTCTAACTATCGCCCCATTGCCCGAACTTCATCCCTCTCTAAGATTTTGAAACTATCTTAAACTCCCATTTTCTCAGTCACCTTGAACGCCCTTTCTCTTTTGTCGGATCACCAGTATGGCTTTCGCCAGGCGAGATCTACTGGTGATCTGCGCTCCTACTGTACCTGTATGTATATTATGTATGCTGGATTATATATCATGTATGTATATTATGTATGTGCTCCATTTACGTATTATTTATTCAGCCTAGCCAGCAGCGTGTGGCAATGTTATTACCATATCTCACACGCTTAATTAATGTGCCTGGCGACGTATGGAAGCTGCTAATGTATCACTTGCCATACGTCGCCTATAGCAGTTGACAAGGAGCCTAGCCAAGGGAGACCGCTGCTCTCCTCTGTGTACATACTCTTATCCAGTAAACCGAACCTACAAAACTATACAGGTGTTTGTGTTCTCTCCTGTATATAGAACTTATTATTCAGAACCTAACATGGCGCAGTGATCCGATCTTACTGGCTAATTACGAGTGATAGTGCAAAGTTTGTAGAAAGCCGGCTATGGACTCTATGGACTCTCGCTTGGGTCAACTCCCGCGCGTCAGCTCTCCTCGAAGAATCTCAGCAACTTTGAGCAGTGTCAGTGACAGTGATTTTCTGTGAAGTGTTTAGTGCATTGTGTGTTTCGTGCCATTCATGTGTGACCTTGTTCTAAAGGATTCCCAAGGTATACGGCACGTTCTGGGCATTTGTAAGGAGTAGAGTTCAGTGCACCCGTCTCTGACCGAGTTCTGAGGGTAACTGGACTGACTGGGAGTCGCCGCGCCTCTCCCTCCACCCCCTCACAGCGCCGCCTCCACCCCCCCTCACAGCTGGGGCGAGACGCTTTGCCCGCCCGGGACACACACACTCACACACATACATGTACTAACACTCGCTGACCGCGCGGCTTCCTTATATATATTTTATATATATAACCTACTTATCTGTGTATTTAATTTTTTTTTTTTGTCTGAAATCTTGTTGGTACGACGGGCTGACCGGTCAACACTGATTTAAGACATAGTACACAGATGAAGTAGTTATGTCTCACGCCTTACGTAGCCGTGGACCCAGCGCCTGGATGAGCCAGGCGGGTGATAGCCCCGCAGAGATGGATGACCAGGCCGGCCACGACGCTCCAGCCCCCACATCGCGCAGTCCCTCACCTCAATATTCAGCGTTGTCTCCAGAGATAATTGCTTTACTGAAGTTTATGAGAGATGAGAAACGCGAGGATGAAGCCCACAGACGTTTGGCGGATGAGCACAGAAGGCAAGCAGAGGCAGAACGAGACCACCAACGGAGATTGGAAGACAGTGAACGGTTTGAAGCCTTGATATCTCGCCTCACTGTTAACCAAGCCCCTGGCTCTAACACTGCCTCGGTACTGACTGGTTCAGATACCTCATCCATGCTTCCTTCACGCCCCCCAGCCCCACCTAAAGCAGCAGCTCAAACACCGCCCATCTTGAAGCCTGATGTGAATTTCCAGACTTTTCGTGAATGGCGGCGACGGTGGACTGATTATTCTACAATGGTGGATCTCCAGAGTTTGTCACAGCCTAAACAACTCATCCAGCTGCGTATGTGCCTGTCCTTGGAAATTCAGCGTGTCTTGGAACATACGTTGCAGGTACCCCCAACCTCTTCGCTGTCTGTAGAGGAGGTACTGGACGTTCTACAACGGCACATCAAAGGACAGCAGAATGAAGCTCTGCGCAGGAGGGAATTGTTTAGGTGCAGACAGATGGAGGGTGAGTCTTTTGATGCCTTTTACGTGCGTCTTAAGAGAGCCTCGGAAGAGGTAGATATATGTCCAGGCCACCACCAGCAGTGCGAGGAGACCCAGTTGAAGCAGGTGATCCTGATGGGTGTTAAGGACGAGGAACTTGTCCAACGCCTCACCTCCCTCGACTCTTCCTCTTCTCTTAAGGATGTGTCGACGATATGTCGCTCCTATGAGGCTGCCAGGCGTGCCACCTCTGCCATCCGTGCTCCCCCTACAGCTGTACGCGCTGTGTCCCGGTACAAGAAGGACAAGAAGTCTGTTCCTACGCCTTCGCCCACCACGTCCACGCCCGGTTTATTTTGCAACAACTGTGGTAAGCAGCACGGAACACAGGTGTGTCCAGCTGCTCAGTCTACCTGCAACAGTTGTGACCGTAAGGGCCACTGGTCACTCACAGTACGGTGCCCAGCCAAACGCGTCCAGTGCAATGTGTGTGGTCGTCTGGGCCACTATGACAAGTGTTGCCCTTCCAACATACCCAAGGGACCGTGTCGGCGGAAGCTTCAGCCCCCTTCCACCAGAGAGGGCCGCCCACAGTCTTCCAATCAGAGGCACGACGACTCTTGACAACGCTCGAGCCACATTAGGAATGTGTGCTCCCCCCAGCGTCCCAGGACCAAAGTCCCCCAGTACATCAGTGTCATTGTGACCTACCGCAGTGTGTCACCCCGTCTTCAGATGTTGCCCGACACCGGCGCTGATGCTACAGTCATCGGTCCCCAGCATTTGCAATGCTTGGGACTCTCTCCAAGTGATCTAGGACCGCCCCCCAAGGATCTCCGCTTTATGGCAGATGGTTCACAGATGACCCCGGCCCTAGGTTCACTCTATGCACACGTCACCTTTGGCAACAGGTCGTGTCAAGCCTGGATTGATGTGCATAATGGCGTCCCGACTCCTTTGCTGTCCTACAGACATTACCAAGAGTTGGCCATCATCTCCCAGGACTTCCCAACACCGATTCTCGAGGTAAAACACGCCAACAGGGTGCACGAAGGGAGCAGCAACTACCCTGCTGCCGCCCTGCCCCTACCTCTGGCCAGTGACACCTCTCCTTCGGTAGTTGTCCCTGCTGCTTCAAGTCTCCACGCCTTGGCTCGCCTCCACGACAGTCACTGTGGAGCCGAGGCCACCAAACGGCGTGCAAGACAGACTGTGTTCCGGCCTGGCATCGACCCCGACATATCCAATGCTGTCCGGGTGTGTAAGCCCCGCCGCGTATTACAACCCAGCCAGCAGCAGGAACCCTTTATGAGTGACGACAACCCCACCCGCCCCTTTGAGTCTGTGTCGGCCGACTTTTTCTGTGTGTCAGGAAAGTCCTTCCTCGTTATCGTCGACCGTCTCTCTGGTTGGCCGGTTGTCATCAAGTGCGGTAATGACACGACGTCTGCCGCCACCATCAGCAAGTTCCGCCACTACTTCCGTGACGTGGGCGTTCCTGTACGCCTGCGAACCGACGGAGGGCCTCAGTTCACAAGCCGGGACTTTGCTGCGTTCCTTGACCGATGGGGAGTCCGGCATGTGTTGTCATCGCCCCATTACCCGCAGTCCAACGGCCACGCTGAGGCTGCTGTCAAATCCCTGAAGCACCTCATCCTTAAGGTGGCCCCTTCTGGGAACATTGACTGTGAGGCCTTCGACAGGGGTCTTCTTGAACTCCGCAACACACCTAACTACACCGGACGCTCCCCTGCCCAGGTTTTGTATGGACGCCCCCTTCGTTCTTGTGTCCCTGCTCACCCTCAATCCTTCTCCAAGGAGTGGCAGGCCAAGACAGAGGATTGTGATCGCCGAGCCGCCGAACGTGTTCAGGACGTCGCCGCCCGCTACAATGACCACGCCCGTTCTCTCCCCAGGTTGAGTGTCGGCACCCAAGTCCGTGTTCAGGACCCGACCTCCCTACGTTGGGACAAAGTAGGCGTAGTTATGGGTCTCGGCAGGTCACGGGACTACCAGGTGCGGTTACCCAGTGGTCGTGTGTGGTGGAGGAACCGCCGTTTTCTCCGACCCGTAACAATGCCTTCTGCTGGCCCCGCCACCAGTGTTGAGTCCCATACCCTTCCCAGTGATGAAGTCCCTCGACGCTCAGAACGGATCCAAAAGAAAAGGTCCGCTCAAGACTTTGCTATGAGCGTATAGGGGGGAGGGAGGTGTATGTATATTATGTATGCTGGATTATATATCATGTATGTATATTATGTATGTGCTCCATTTATGTATTATTTATTCAGCCTAGCCAGCAGCGTGTGGCAATGTTATTACCATATCCCACACGCTTAATTAATGTGCCTGGCGACGTATGGAAGCTGCTAATGTATCACTTGCCATACGTCGCCTATAGCAGTTGACAAGGAGCCTAGCCAAGGGAGACCGCTGCTCTCCTCTGTGTACATACTCTTATCCAGTAAACCGAACCTACAAAACTATACAGGTGTTTGTGTTCTCTCCTGTATATAGAACTTATTATTCAGAACCTAACAGCACCCATCTGTGGTCATGCTCTCTTAGGGATTATGGGGAAAATTTCGTCGTGGTCCTCAACATCTCCAAAGCATTTGACAGGGTATGGTACAAGTTTTTGCTCTCTAAACTTCCCTCTTTTGGTTTCTCTCTCCCACTTTGTTTTCTCATCTCTAGCTTCCTTGAGAACCGATCCATGGCAGTTGTTGTCGAGGGATCGATCTCTCGCTCTTTCTCTTCCAGTAGTGGTGTCCCACAGAGTTCTCTTCTTTCACCTACTCTCTTCCTTCTTTTTATCAATGATTTACTTCACACTACAACTAATTCTATCCATTCTGACGCTGATGATTCTACTCTTCACTCTTCTTCACATTTTCCCCTTCCTCCTAACTCTCAAACTAGTTCTGTTTCTAGAACTGATTTCATTACTTCTATCAATGCGGATCTGTGCAGCATCTCTGAATGGGGAGGTAGAAACTTGGTTAAGTTGAATAGTAATAAAACTCAATATTTACCAATAACAAATTCTGAAATAAATATGTTAGGCCTCACCATTTCCTCCAATATGTCCTGGAAATCACACATCCTTAGTATAACTAAAGGTTCCTCCCGAAAGTTGGGAATGCTGTACAGATGCCGTAGCTACTTCACTCCTGAGCAGTTGCTCCAAGTATATATATCTGGGGTGGATCTTCTTCTGTCCAACTATAAGATGGGTGGAATCAAAGGCATTTCATCTTATTAACTCTCCTCCTTTAGTCGAAAATTTCTTTTCCCCTTCTCTTCGCCGCAAAGTTGCTTCACTCTCTCTCTTTTACAGGTACTTTAACGGGCAATGTTCGGTGGATTTGGCATCCTGCGTACCGCCGGCAAGGCCGTGGCTCGTAACACACGTCTTGCCCGCCGTGCCCACCGTTTCTCTGTGGATGTCGGTCACACGAGAATAACCCATTATAGTACCTCCTTCTTTCCTCACACAGCCAAACTGTAGAATGCTCTGCCTTCTTCTGTGTTTCCATACTTATACAAGTTGTCTCACTTTAAAAAGCTGGTTTTCCGGCATCTTCGTGGTGTAGATTAACACAATATAACCTTTTTCTTCTCTATTTTCAATTTCGTTCTGTTCTTTTTTCGCCCCCCCCCCCCTCCTCCCAGGCCCCGATGTGGGTCGTTTGACCTGTGCCCAGGTGAGATAATTCCCGTAAAAAAAAAAAAAACCTGGGCCAGGATTCCATCAGGCCCTATGGCTTTGCTATTTTTCATCTGCTTGATGGCAGTAGCTACCTCATCCAGGGATGGGGCATAGCTGAGGTGGGTCAGCTCTGGGTGCTGAGGAACTTGCTGGTTAGTCAGGACATCCACATCGGTGTTTCGGTTGGGCAGCGAATGGTAGTGCTCTTTCCATTGCTGACTGATGCTTCCTTCATCTTTAATTTGGGAGTTACCATCGGATGAAAGGAGGGGGGGGGGGGGGGGGGGAAGCAACACCATGAGAAGTTGGGCCATATATTGTTTTAGAGGAATTGAAAAATTCACGCATCTTGTGTTGATCCGCAAATTTTTGCATTTCACAGGTTAAATTTGCGAGAGGTTTGGTTTATATTCCCGTCCAATGATTGTTGGAACAGTGTTGTTCAGTGTTGGGTTTGCTCTCTGTGTCTGAAGCAGGTGTTGCTCATGGGTAGTCCGAACCGAGTCATAGTGCGGGGTGTAACCGTATGGCTGGTCATATGGCTCCCTTCCTCTGACCCAGTTGGTCGTCTCCTACCCGTGAGTATTCCATATTATTTATTATCGTTTTTGGTTTATTGTTTCAATGGTTTTATTTGTGTTTTAAGGGTGCCTTGTCTAATCGGTTTGTTAATTACAATATATGTACAACTTAGTGAGTATGAATTGTGCAAATATAATAGCATGTTAACAGTTACTACTAAAATAATTAGACAATATTCTAAATGTACTCTATTGTTGCAGTTTTTATATTCATGGTCACGTTGGTGTAAACTGCTGCACTCCTAGCCTTGGATGTCAGCACGCCAGCTAGGATACTGTCAGCCCTAGCCTCTGTGCTGTTCCTCTCGGGTCCATTATCAAGTACCTGTGCCGGTTAAGAGGATACTCCTGTGCCTTTGTTGATGAGAAGACACATATTTACCGTGTTGCCTTCCAAGACCCTACCTTTCACATCTACTGTAGTGTCTACACTCTCGACATTTGTTCTGACCGGCGGTCTGGCACCTCCATACCACCTATGTTGCTCTGTACTGTTATCATACCGATGATCAATGTAAATACTTGTAAATAAACGATTTTCTTTACAAATATGAATAATCTTGTTCACTATCCTTGATGAAAGTGAGAGTGTTCCACCTGACAATAATCTTTAAGAGAACCCGAGGGCGTTAACATCTAAACCCTCGACAGTATTTTCCAACCATTCATTCATTAGTTTGCGAAGTTCGCCCTGGACCGCCATTTTCATCTCGTGGAAGGTATCAGATTTGGCCTGAGACTGAGGGTTGTTCTACTAGTCAGTGAGAGCAGCACGTGTACTATTGATAAGTACTTCAATTTCCGGGTCATTTTCATCAAATCAATCCTGGTGTTTTCTTTTGATTTGGCCGAAAGTCTCCTTGCAGGTTTTTATGATGACAGCTTTGATAGGACCCCATTCTGCTCTGGGATTATGGATATTTGTAGTTGGGCTGTTTATCAGCTCTTCATTGAGCTTCTCTCAGAAAGCATTTGCCAGCGTTGGATCCTCCAGTCACTTGGTGTTAAACCCTCTTCAAGAGGCTTGTTTCCTTTGCCGTTATGGGTTGACACGAAGGGAGAGTTTTACTTTAATGAGCCGATGATAAGTGTCAGTGGTCTGAGCCATGCATGGCTCGGGTGATGAGGACATCTCAGTAATCTCTTTCTCTAACAGTGATGTAGTCAATGAAATGCCAATGTTTGGATCGTGGGTGTTGCCAAGATCACATGAACTTGTCGGCCTGCCTAAACAAGGTATTAATGATAGTGAAGTTGTGTGCGGCACACTTGCTGAGGAGGAGTAGGCTGTTGGGATTGCACTTGTCTACTCTGTTTTTCCCTATGGTTCCCTGCCCTATGTCAGCATCTGTGCCAACTCGGGCATTGAAGAGAGGTTAGCACGCTGTCGAGGTCCGCATAAAAGGCCTCCTTGATGTCGTCCTCCGCACCCAGTGTTAGAGCATATGGACTGATGAAGAAGGCATGACGCGAGTGATTCAGTGGAACTTGGAGCGCCATGAGGCGCTTGTTGATCGCAACAGGCATTTCAGTTAGCCTATGTAGGATGGAATGGCGAATGGCAAAGCCAACTCCGTAAATGCATTCCTCTCCGTAGCAGGTTTACTCTTCCAGAAGAAGATTTAGCCGGACCCCGTTCTGTGAGTTGACCCTCGTCCGGGAGCCAGTACTCACTAATGGCTGCTATGTCGATGTTATACCTAGACATCATATTTATAAAGTTTCGAAGTTGGTGTTGCTGCAGCTGCGAAGAAAGTAGTTTTAGTTTTGTTTGAAAGCCGTAACACCATTAATCATGTCAACTATAGTTTTATCTTTCCCAAGCAGATCTAAATTTAACAGCATAGCAGTCATGTCAACTAAAAAAGCTAAATCTAACAGCCACACTTCGTTATGATCAGAAGGCCAAACTTTCGAGGCCAAAAAAGAAGTTAGGAAATCTATCATCACTCCTGCACAGGGCAATGAACCCACTGATTCGGCCAACCATTGCAGGTGCTCCATCAGTTGTTATAGATACGAGCTTACTCACTGGCAACTGTGTACTACTAACAAAATCACTGAAAGTCTGAAATATGTCTTCACCCCGAGTTTTTCCTTTTAATGGTAAAATTTTAGTCAGTCCCTCTTTGGTACTCATGTCTTTAAACACCATTCTAATGATTGCATTATGCATTTGCATAATTGTGATGCATCGACCACATCAGTAGACTCATCATATTGTAATGAAAACAAAACACACTCACGTATGTCTTTTTTTCAGTTGTTCACCCAAATCCTCAGTCACAGCGCCTCATGACAGTTTTTCTTGATAACTGAACAGCCTTATTAGAAGACAGTATCTCAGACTTATTCTTGAAATTTTGAAACAACGAATCTGCTGCTTCTAAAACGGCCTCTTTAAATATTTCTCCATCTTGAAATGTTTCTTTTTTATGCTTTGTAAGTACTCGACTCACCCTGAATGATGCAGTGGTTGCTACCTTTGATTTTTAGCTCGCGCCGGTAAATAGAGTTCGTTGTGCAGTAAGCTGTGATTTCAGTTCATGAACTTTCCTCTTTCGTAGGTCACTTTGGGTGGGAAATCATTATCATAATTCTTGTGAAAACTTTTGGAATGCCTTTAAAGATTTCCTTTCTTAGATAGAGCTGGAGACGCAGGACAGATCAGACAGACACACACACACTTCAAATTATTCATGGTAAAAAATATTCTTCCTCACATTCATTGTGAAAATGGTATATTTGGTCTTTTTAGAACTTGATCCAGAACTCAATTTTGGTTCAGTTGGTGGCCAATAACATGTATTTTGAAAAGAAAAGGTCCGACGTGAATACGAGAATTACTTTTTTCCACTACTTTTCCTACATGAATATGAGAATTAATAACCGTAACAGCGTAACGTTTTTAACTTCTTTTTTTTCCTAAGAAATTGTCGCCTGCTAGCGTGAACAGTTCTGACTACTCCAGGGTTGCGGCGAGACCTGTTGCTAAGCTAAAGAGTCAGTAATTCTCGTAATCACCCAAGACTTTTCCATAACTAGAGACAGCACCTCACTATTCCAAGTATTGCAGATGACTGAAAATCACTGCATTGCTGGTGACAAGCGTGTAGGCTCGTAGGGAGAGGGTTGCCAAATATGATTCTCTCTCTTTACTTTTGACAAGACTCTTCAATATTGAGTCGACTTTTCATTACCAAATTCATGAATACAAGGTTTAACGTGTATTTGTAAACTTATAAAAGCAAATACTTGCTTAGCTTAAGCCTGCAACTGATGACAACTTGCTGATCAGTTTCGTCACCAGGAACCAGCCAACACCTGATCGTATGAACGCGAACACTTCCTATCACGTTCCGCCAAATACAGCATGGCACAGTCGAAGTTTTTCTGTATGTATCGTTCTGATGTGTCCATAATGATAATCTATTCCCAGAAAGAATCTAAACACAAATAATATCCATAATGATTATGAGCAAAATTTTAATATAATTTTTGTATGGCAGCTGGTCATTAAGTTTAACTGTCATGCGATCGACGGGTTGGCCACCTCTGCTCTACAGAGTCTCTTACCTCGGAGGTGATGCAATAATGGTGGAAGTTGACGGTGACGTTAAGGGTCCTAAGTGAGTTGACGCTGTCCTCTGGCAATTGGCTGAAGATTCTTGAGTCTAGGTAACCTGTCAGGTGAGTTCAGGTGCGTGAAGATTAAGTTAGGTTAGGTTATGTTAGGTTAGGTTAGGTTAGGTTACGTTATGTTATGTTATGTCAGGTTAAGTTAGGTTAAATTAGGTTAGGTTTGGTTTACATAAGGTAATTAATTATCAGGTAAAATAAGAAGCGACATCATATCTTTAGGTAGTTCATTGTTACCTGTGAAACAATACAGTATTCCCAAATTGTCGTGAAGGTAACAAGTTTGTTGATCAGAACACGAAACTATTATACCATTGCCGTAGTTCCAAAGGTGTGTGTCGTCACGTACCGTCCTGCAGGTTGAGGGGGTCAGCCTTGTTGCTAGCGTTGCAGGCGGTTAGTAAGCTGACGTAATTGGCTCCCAGGTAGGTCAACATCTCGAAGCCCAGACAGGTCCCCCACAGTGGCACGTAGATTCCCTTCGAGTTGAGCTCTTTTACCTAAGGAGGTGTGTTAGTTTCTTTGAGTCGGTCTCCAGTACCAGAAGAATGATAAGCAAACACAAGGGGATGAGCTGCTTCTTAACCTAACCTAACCTAACCTAACCTAATCTAACCTGAACAATTCACACTTAATCACCTAAATAGACTTAATAATTATCTGGGAAAGAGATGGACTGATTGCGATGAAACCTACTTTTTGGGGGTTTGAATGATAACCAAGAAACAAACAGCAAACTTGGAGGGCACACGACTCACACCCACAACGTTCATGCCAAAATATTATCAAATTCAGGTAAACCAGCATTCATTATTCTCAACAGGTGAGATAAGTGAACAATCGACAATAAATTCCTTCCATTCGTAGAGTATCGCGTCTTAGTCTCTGTTGCTGAACGAAGCCGCAGGGTGGATGGACATCAGGGGCTCATATCCAGCAAGAAACTGTCTCATTGTCACCATACATCCACTAATACTCTTCATAGTACAGTACCGTTTATTGATGATAGCCTGCAGGAACACTCAGACAAATATTCTGGTATACTGTAGCCTTAAGACGAGCGAGAGAGAGAGAGAGAGAGAGAGAGAGAGAGAGAGGTTGGTAAAGAAATACTCACTAGGTCATATATCTTCTGACCCGCGGCACCGTAGCCACTAGTGTTGGTAATGGACACACCGCCCCCGGGGAAGAGGAACCTGTAGGGTGAAGAGGAGAGACGGAAGGAGAGGTGAGTAGTGTCTTCTGCAACAAGTCACTCAAGGCAGGTCACACACAACGGGTCATTCAGGACAAGTCAAACAGAACAGGTTATTCAGGGCTGTTCATATACAACAGGTCAGTCATGACAAGTCACTCAGGGCTGGTCATATACAGTACAACAGATCACTCAGGACACTTCATACACAACAGGTCACTAACGACAGTCCATACATAGCAGGTCACTCAGAACAGATCAAACACAACAGGTCACTCAGGGCTGGTCATAACAACAGGTCAGTCAGGACAGGTCATATAAAACAGGTCATTCAGGACAGGTCATACAGAACAGGTCACTCAGGGCTGGTCATATACAGTACAACAGGTCACTCAGGACACTTCATACACAACAGGTCACTAACAACAGTCCATACATAGCAGGTCACTCAGAACAGATCAAACACAACAGGTCACTCAGGGCTGGTCATAACAACAGGTCAGTCAGGACAGGTCATATAAAACAGGTCATTCATGACAGGTCATACAGAACAGGTCATTCAGGACAGGTCATACAGAACAGATTCACTCAGGACAGGTCATCCACAATAGGTCATTCAGGACAGATCATACTCAACAGGTCACATACAACAGATTACTCACTACAGGTCACTCAGGGTAGGTCACTCACAACAGGTCACACCAACAGGTCACTGACAACAGGTCACTCACCCGTTGAGAGAATGCACAAGGTTCTCATAGTAGGCGTCATCCTGGTGGGTTCTGTTACAAGGGAGAGAGAAGAGACATGAAACTAATCAGTTCACCTGAAGATTAACCCCCTCGGTTAGATTAGGCTACTGTAGGCAAGTTAAGTTACATTGGGTTAGACTTAGTTAGGTGAGAGTAAGTTATATTAGGTTAGTGTTAGGATGGTTAATATTCGGGTGAAATAAGCTGGGGTGTCTAATCTTCAGGTGATCATAATTATTTTACATTCTTCAGTTAAATTATCGTAATTAAGAAATGTGTTTTATCCTTTAAAACACATGTACAGTATGTTAACCTATATCCCCTAAAAGGTATTTCAGCTAGAGTTTTATTAACATTCCATTGTTAAGAATATATCTCATTTAGTCAGAAAATATTGATAATTTGTCAACAGTGTTTTCATAAATATTACTAATATTTATTATTATTATTATTATTATTACTATTATTATTATTATTATTATTATTATTATTATTATTATTATTATTATTATCATTATTATTTTTATTATTATCATTACTATTATTCGTAGACTTTTTATTATTATTTATTATTATTATTACTACTATTATTACTTTTTACTTATTATTATTATTATTATTATTATTATTATTATTATTATTATTATTATTATTATTACTATTATTTATTATTATTATTATTATTATTATTATTATTATTATTATTATTATTATTACTATTATTTATTATTATTATTATTATTATTATTATTATTATTATTATTAATATTATTATTACTTTTTACTATTTTAACTGTCACTGATAGGGTGTGGATAAGGATTGGAAGAGGTAGGGATGGTAAGGTGGTAGGGGAGGTAAGGGTGAGGGTATGGGGGCAGGGATAGGGGTTGGAATCGGTAGGGATGAGGGTAGTAGGGGTGGGAAAGGATATGTCGACGTACAGGACTGGTACCACCCTGGCCCCGGCACTCTCCAGGTACTTGACGTAAGAGGCAGCGATAAAGCCAGTGTAGTTCTTGTCGACCAGGCCAGAGAGGAGGCTGTCGGAAGGAGCCTGGGAGAGGACGCCTGTGAGAGGTGAACATGTTGGTGAGTGGTGAGGCAGAGTTATGTTACCCTCCTGCTACAGTGTGTGCGTGCGTGTGTGTGTGTGTGTGTTCGTTCGCACACAGGTTGGTAAAATGCGTTTAAGGTGGCAGCACTGCTTGCTTCCTCTCGTTTTCAATAACCGCCGCTGGCTAGCCCTCGTGGTGACCTTGCTTAAGTCTCCCCCTGCCATTACACAGCCTTTTCATCTTCAAGACTCCTGCTGTGCCTCCTCGTGGCAACACACGATAACTGGGTGCCTCGTGGACCCAGGCTAGACCAACAGGGGATCTCGGAGTAGCAGTGGGCCCCAAAGGGACAGCGCATAGGTCCATTTGCATTTGGACACGTCCTGGCGCCTACCAACCATTGCCCTGCTGCCTTGCGGATTAACCTTGGTAGGGAGTAAACCCCGAACGAAACTCTGCAGTGGAGCCCCACATCGGGCAGACAAGCTTACAGAGCTCCAACAAGACCCCAATGGTGGTATAGGCAGAAGAGGTTACCACCATGGGAACCCAACGACTACACCGTTGGACAAAGGCAATGCATGATGGACAGGCTACTAAAGCGAAGCCCAAAAAGCTGGATTATCGGCAGTCCATTGCAACTCTCCCTTTCCCCAGTCGTTGCAACGTTTGCACCACTGGATCAGGAAAAAGATAAGATGAGCCAAGATGAGTGGTTGCAGCCTGTGCTCCTGCCTCGCCACATACAGTAAATCAACTCACGGGCTGCCATCATCTCGCTCATAATTAAAGATGATGAAGGCCTCCTTCAGCATTGGATAGAGCACTATTTTTCACTGCTCAACAAAAACACCGATTTGGATGTCCTGACTACCCAGCAGGTCCCTCAGCATCCAGAGCTGACCCACCTCAGCTATCTTCCATCCCTGAATGAGGTAGCTACTGCGATCAAACAGATGAAAAATAACAATGCCTTAGGGACTGATGGAATCTCAGCAGGAGGACCTCTGCTAGCCAGCCGTCTGCATTCTCTCCTGGAGAATACAGTACATGGCTTTCATCGATATAACCAAGGCCTTCGACTCGGTCAACAGGGAAGCCCCCTTGTTGGACCCTCAGCCGTTTTGGCTGCCCACCAAAATTCATCGCCATGGCATTGTGAGGGCGCGTGTGTTCCACCACCTCTACACCACCCTCATCTTATCTACGTCTCTTATCTTAGTTCTTACTCTTACTCGGTTCTGTCACCTATTCTTTTGGTAGCATGGACACTCTTTTGGTAGCATGGTCATTCTTTTGGTAGCATGGAT
Organism: Homarus gammarus; assembly: GCA_958450375.1. Lineage (NCBI taxonomy): Eukaryota > Metazoa > Arthropoda > Malacostraca > Decapoda > Nephropidae > Homarus > Homarus gammarus. Next base: position 132,049 of record CAUDMG010002844.1, read on the forward strand.
ATTCTTTTGGTAGCATGGTCGAGGGTCTAGGCACATGGGTATAGGAATTCTGGTATCAAGTCACTTGGACGGAAATAAAGGTAAAATACTGTGGGAGAAATGAATACACCTAAAGTACTCTAAAAAACAAATTCATTAATATGAAATCAAAGGGAAAAAGATATATTATTAATCATATAACCACCAGGCTCAACTCCTGGGCTTATTGTAGACTCGGTACTTTCTTCTTTACTTATTTTCTTATTTACTTATTTTCTTATTTCTTTACTCAACAGTAATTACTCAGATCTTACACTCTTCTGCACACAACCTTACTGGTGTTACATTACATGGCATAGCAGGACCAGTTCCTTGACCCTACTCACAATACATAGTACATGGCACTCATTGTAGATTACTGTACTTCTCACACCTACTGGTGGTACGTGGCATTACAGTACAGTTACAAGACTTTACTCAACATACTCGTTAATAATTAAATCAGCAGATACCTGGGGTCCACTACCCAACATGGGATAATTATTTCCCACTAATTATCCCTAACATGCATGTTACAACACTCTCTGTGGACATATACTTCCAGAGTGCGTCCCAGGGTAGAACACTGAGATTCACGACCGTTGTTATTGTGTGTGGTAGCCAGACACATGGCGAGTCTGGGGTCTGGCCCAACGAGGCAGTGGAGCACATTAATCAGGCAGCATCGGTGCCATCGTTTCATATATGGTCCGTGCTGGGTATCTACTACATCCGGGGCAGTTGTTGAGCGATGCAAGAATCACAATGGGATCTGGAGAAACATTGGAGCGGCGTCAGGGGACGGACTGGGAAGCATGACAACACAAACAACTCTCTTGTCTAGACGACAGACATATTTACGTTATATTACTTCTCACACCGGGTGAATGACAATTCAACTGCTAAAGCATGAACACTGATGAACACTGATATTCACTATAATTGACTGAATCAAACTTAATGGCTACACATAAACATACCTGGAGAAACATTGGAGCGGCGTCAGGGACGCTCTCCCAGAAGAAGAATCAGAAAAATGCTAGTGACAGGGGGGAAGGAGGTTCAGAGGAAGAATAAAGCTCTCCCTGCCTCATCCCTGGGTATATATGTCCCTGAGTTGCCAGTGATCGCTACTCACGCAATGACAGAGATTACAAACAACTCTAACTGTTACTCATTCAAAGATGACCCTCAGTTGACAAAGGTCTGGCGAATTACTTGAGTTCATATACACAGACTAATTAAGATTGAGCTTCCCAGGAGAAAGTGGAATAAACAACGCATTGATAACTGTCTTGGGACACTGGGAGGGAAACACAAGTGTAGCGTCTATGGGGAAAAACACGTCTTCTTCTCAGGGGTTGCTAACCCACTCATGTTTTGCGGTCGTGGAGTTTAATAAGAATCATTAGTTAAATAGACTAGCAGTCAACGTGACCATGACAGCATGAACGGCAGTGTCCTGCTCAATGGCACTCAGTCTGAGTTCTTCCCTATCCAAACGGGGATTAAACAAGGTTGTGTACTGACACCAACTCTCTTCCATTTTCTTGGCTGCCTTTCTTACTCGTGCCAGTGCCAATTCAGCCGGCGGGGTGCACATCGAGTACTGGATGGAGGGTCTTTTCAACATAAGATGACTCCAGGCAAGAACAAAGGTGTCGGCAGCTTCCATTACTAAACTTCAGTGTGCAGACGACCTCACCCTTGTCACTCACGACTGAACGCGACCTACAGGATATCTTGAACATCTACGCAGATACGTATGCACACTTCGGCCTTGAGGTGAATGAACATAAGACTCGTATTCTCTTTCAGCCTGCCCCTGGTTCAGACACATGTCCACCATCCATCCATCCAACGGTTCTACCCTCTCTAATGTTACCCACTTTCGGTATCTCGGCTCCCACCTGTCCACCACCGCGGACATCGATGAGGAAATTCAGCATCGGATCAGATGTGCATCACAAGCGTTTGGCAATCTCCGAAACCGTGTCTTCAGCTGTAGGGAGCTGAAATTATCGACAAAGTTACACGTATATCGAGCAGTGGTCCTCCCCACCCTGCTATAAAGCAGTGAGACATGGGTCACATACAGAAGTAACCTCAAGGCACTTGAAAACTTTCACCAACGTAGTCTACGTTCCATACTCCGAGTTCTCTGGGAAGACAAGAGAACAAATTCCAGTATTCTTGCTGACACCAACTGTAGAAGGATCGAGGCTACCATTATCCATGAACAACTACACTGGACTGGCCATGTTACCCGCATGGACGACAGTAGACTGCCAAAGCAGTTACTTTATAGTCACCTAACGAATAGTAAACGTAACGCTGCCGGGCAACTGAAAAGGTATAAGGATAATCTTAAGACAAACCTGAAAAAGTGCCAAATCGACCCCCTCACCTTGGAGACGATTACTCCACATCGTAAAGCTTGGAGGAGCAACACACGAAAAGTTGCCAATACTTTCAAGTTAGCCCGATTGCAAACCGAGGCAGACAAGCACCAACGTCGGAAAGACGCTGCCGGCGCCCTTCCCGCACTATATGGAGCCTTCCACATGTGCAACATCTGTGAACGACTCTGCCGGTTCTTTATCGGCTTCTTTAGTCACCGCAAAACTCACCAACGAAGGTGATATCATTAATAACTCATATCATCGTATTATAGCTGAATGATCTTCATACTCGATTCCGAGTGATTGCAATGTATTGTGTGTGTGTGTGTGTGTTTGTGTGAGGTTACGTACACATCTATTACTGTGTGTTTGTGTGTGTGTGTGTGTGTGTGTATGTGTTCATTCTCTCTAAACACTTCAACATATTCAGAAAATGTAACAATATTTCATCATTATAACTTCTAACGGGTTTCCACGAAAAAAAATAGTTTATATCAGCAACTTTTAATGAAACAAATAACTTGTCACCTTTTATGACAAAACTAAGTTATATTATGTTTAAAACATTCTTGACGTGATGAGGAGTAATTTCCCCGGCTACGTTACTTTTAAATATGTTTTATCTGGTTCGCGATGTCAACATGTGACTCAGTATTACTCAAACCCTGACGGCTGCCAGTTTTATCTCGGGTTTTCAGAAGCAGCGTGTTTTTGTATATGTTGGGCTCAGAAAACGAAAAGCGACCACAACGCGTTGTGGTCGCTTTTAAGTTTCTAAGCCCAACATATACGTTAAGTTCAAAACACCTAATCTAATCTAACCAAACTTAACCTAATCTAACCTAATCTCATCATGAGGCATAGATACACCTTACACAACTATTGTAAACCTGAGAGAGATTTTACAGTACGTCGATATTACAAACCGCGAGCAAGTCAGAGGCCAGTGTTTATACCCGCGTGGCAACTAGCACTCATAATGGCAATTTTATCTCATGAGTTTTGTGTTAGTGATGAGGCCAATGTTATAGAGACCACCTCCGCCTCCGTAGGCCCCCCCCCCCCCCCACACACACACATCAAGGCCTGCAGTAGGTCCATGTGCTACTCAGTATTATGCGGAACGATCCTTTGGAGCTGTGTGGACCCATCTGTGTCTGACATACCTTCACTCTACACGCCTGCCGCACCCTGACCCTAAAGAGTCAAGACCTTCCGCCCCCTCACTCTACAGATTCCTGCACCCTCATTCTACATACTCCCTCACCCTAGACCTCCCTCACCCTAAACCTCCCGCACCCTCACTCTACAGACTCCCTCACCCTACATCTCCCACACCCTCACCCTAGACCTCCCGCACCCTCACCCTAAACCTCCTGCACCTTCGCTCTCCAGGCTCCGGCACCCTCGCTGTACAGACTCCCTCACCCTAGACCTCCTGCACCCTCACCCTACAGACTCCTGCACCATCACTCCACACACCTTCCCCACCCTCACCCTAGACTTCCCGCACCCACACTCCACACACTTCCTGTACCCTCACTCCACACACCTCCCCTACCCTCACTCTAGACCCCGCCTAGAGAGTCCCGCTCCCTCACCCTAGACCTCCCGCACCCTCACCCTGGACCTCCCGCACCCTCTCCCTGGACCTCCCGCACCCACACTCCACACAGCTCCCCATGCCATCACTGGTCATTCTCAGTGTTTATACCTACAGTACACTCTCCTACACGTGTGTCTATTTCTTATAATTTTGCTTTTTTTGCTTCTATTTTTTTTAGTTAAGTGCACCTGTGTTATTATAATCACTCCAGGTATCCCACACAAGCTCAAGAGAGGTACATTATTTGGAGAACACTCACAGGTCACGGCTTTTACTCGGGTAGCCTACTTAAGACCGCGGTGACCGAAAAGTCACAAAAAAAAGACCAAAAATAATAATAAATCAGACTTTTTGTTATGTTAGAGTAAGAGACTTTTTTCTATTTTTTTTTTTACCTTTTCCTGTTATTTTTCCTGTGAGTATTTCCCTGTGACTTTTTTCTCGTGACTTTTTTTCCTATATTTGCGACAACTAGCACAGTTTAGTGAATCTTAAGTTTAAACTCACCTATGATGGGTCTGAGGTTATAGCTGTACTGGGCGTCGGTCACCAGCAGCGCCGCCAGGAGAAGGGCCGCTGAGATCACGACTCGAGGCACCACCATCATCCTGTCTTACCACACAAGTTATAACGCAACACTGACTTGGGAATCACCCGACCCTTCGTACATACAGGTTCACAAACACTGGGAAAACTGGGCCTTACGCAGCTGCCTGATAATAATATTCACATAACTCAGTGATAAAGAATCTGGTATTCGATCTCTTATGATATGAAGCTTGACAGACTTTTTTGACGTTCTATAGCGACTCAATAACAACGGGATTACCTTGTAAGTAAGTTGTACGTAAAATGATGGTTGTGGTAAGAGAGATGGCAACTTTGGGTGGTGTGGGTGTGACCGACTGTCGACCTCACGACTCCTCTCCCAGCGCGGCGCATGGTGGTGACAGCTGGTTAGGGTATACTGTGTTCACCACCAGATATGACTCATCCTCAACTTTTAACATTATATCTTTACCCTGTCCTCTGTCATCTTATGTGCATGTGTGTGTGTGTGTGTGTGTGTGTGTGTGTGTGTGTGTGTATTCGCAGGATATCAGGAGTACACAGCATTTACATAAGAACATAAGAAAATAAGGAGTCTGCAATAGGCCGGTTGGCCTGTGCATGGCAGCTCCTGTCGAGAGTTACTACCACTCTCTATCATCCATGAATCTATCTAGCCTCCTTTTGAAACTTTCCAGAGTTCCAGCACTTACTACAAGGTTGCTAAGCTTGTTCCACTCGTCCACCACCCTATTTGTGAACCAGTTTCTTCCTATCTCCCTCCTAAACCTAAACTTATCCAACTTAAACCCGTTGCTCCGAGCCCTATCCTGCTCGGATATTATAAGAACTTTATCTATATCCCCTTTATTGATTCCTTTCACCCACATAAATACTTCTATCATATCTCCCCGCACTCTTCGTCTTTCTAGGGAATGCAAGTTAAGTTTCTTTAACCTATCCTGATATGGAAGGTTTCTAAGTCCCGGAATCATTTTCGTCATTCTTCACTGCACCGACTCTAGTGAATTGATATCCATTCTATAATAAGGGCACCAGAACTGAACCGCATAATCGAGGTGCGGCCTAACTAGCGCAAGATATAGTTGCAATAAGACCTCTGCACTCTTATTACTTACACTTCTAGATATAAAACCCAATACTCTGTTTGCCTTATTTCGAACATTCACGCACTGTTTTCTAGGCCGTAGGTACGGGCTAACAAGTACCCCTAGGTCTCTTTCACAAGTCGACTTCTCTAGGTTGATGTTGTTAAGGCTGTATACATTGTCAGTATTTGTTCTTCCAATATTAAGTACGCTGCACTTGCTGGTGTTGAATTTCATTTGCCATTTTTCAGACCACCCCTGCAGTTTATTTAGATCCACCTGTAATGCATTTGCATCCTGCCGTGAATTAATCTGCCGCCCTATTTTGGTGTCATCCGCAAACTTGCTTATGTCACTGCTGATCCCAGCATCTAGATCGTTTATGTAGATTATGAACAAGAGTGGACCTAGTACTGACCCCTGGGGAACCCCACTGGTTACACGGCCCCACTCAGATTTAACACCATCTACGCTGACCCTCTGCGTTCTATCGGTGAGCCATGATTTTATCCAATTTAAAACTTTACCCTCGATACTATGAGCCTTAATTTTTCTCAGAAGCCTCTGATGCTGTACTCTGTCAAATGCTTTGCTAAAGTCTAAGTAATTAACATCGTAATTTTCGTCATTATCTACTACCTCGAAGAATTTCCTAAAAAACGTCAGCAGATTTGTTAGGCAAGATTTTCCCATTGCAAACCCATGTTGCGAGTCGTCGATTAATTTGTTTTTCTCTACATGCGATCGGATGCTATCTGCTATAATTGATTCAAGAAATTTCCCCACTACTGACGTCAAACTGATCGGCCGGTAATTTGACGCTGATGCTCTGTCTCCCCTTTTTGAATATGGGTACTACATTTGCCTGTTTCCACAAGTCTGGCACAACTCCGGTGTCTAATGATTTATAAATAAATTTAAAAGGGGTCCGCTAATCTGTTCCCTACACTCTTTCAAGACTCGAGGGAAAATTTCATCCCGCCCTGGGGATTTTGTTTTCTTTAGTTTATTTCTCCTCTTAAGAACATCCTCTTTTCTAATAGTGATATTCTTTAATTTCTCTTCTTCCTTTCCCCTAAATATCAGTTCCACCTCTGGAATTTCCTCGTGAATTTCTTCTGTGAAAACTGATAAGAAGTAGTTGTTCAATGCTTTGCTTATTTCTTCACTGCCATTTATCACTTCTCCCCTCCCTGACTTAAAAGGCCCAACTTTGTCCTTGACTTTTGCTCTATATACCTGGAAAAATCCCTTGGGATTCGCCATGGATTCTCTTGCTATTTTGACTTCATAGTCTCTCTTTGCTTTCCTTACATTTTTCTTAACATTCCTAGATAGTTCATTATACCTATTTCTGAGCTGCTCCTCCCCTCCCTTTAATTTCTTATAAATTCCTTTCTTTATTCCTATGTCATGTTTAAGTTTTCTGGTCATCCATCTTGGCTCATTCTTATTTGACCTAATTTTTCTGTAAGGTATATTTTGTTCTTGTGCTTTATGTAGTATACTAGCGAATATATTATAGTCATTTGCTTACCTTCATCATATACACTTAACTTCGTTTAGACACATCCGTGGAATGTGTGTCTAAGAGCACATAACATACCCACCCGCCGTGAGCTTTATTTATCATGGCCTCCCACGCTATACATACAAACTCTTGCTTCATTATACTTTTGACAATCATAACCTGAATTCGTAATTAAATATTATAAAATTTTCAAGTATTCATAATCATAATTAATTATTCTTTTATTTTGCATTGTAATCGTAATCATAACACTGCCCTGCATAGTTTTTGAGGTTTGTGTATTATTAAGCTTTTCTGGGTGTATTTTGCATGCTGATCTCAAAAATGTTATCCATTTTGCTCAATCAGGTCAGAATTTTGTGCTATAGCATTTTAAGCGGAGATTCAGGTAAAATATTGGCATTTTTCGCTCAAAATGGGGTCCTCATATTCGTTCATTAAAAAAATCATCCGAGACATTGGCAAGCCTCACAGAAAAGATTTCAGTCAGTTTTAATGCCCTTACGATGCATTTAAATACACCCACGTGCTCGCTGGCCATTTAAATGTCCGCCGTGACGCAAAGGAAAAGAGTATATGTCCGTGTTTTTTTACATATATTTTTTCACAATTAAATTTCTTTTTCATCTGGTGGTACATGGCATGTTTCCTCTGTCTGTGGGATAGTCGAGCAGACAAGCAGCACTACATGCAAAGTGACTGGCCTGCAAGAAGTGGACTTACTCCAGGTTCTCACAATGCTGTTGCCCATGCTCTGGTAAATCCGCAGAACATTCTTCTTCCGCCACTGCACATCAAGCTTGGTCTGTTCAAAAACTTTGTAAAGGCACTGGACAAAAAAGCCAGGCTTTCAATTTTCTGAAAGAAAAATTTCCAAAAGTCAGTGAGGCAAAGCTGAATGCAGGAATTTTTGATGGCCCTCAGATCAGAGAGCTTTTCAAAGATCCCAAGTTTGATTGCAGCATGGATGTAAATGAGAAGAAAGCCTGGCATGCCTTTAAGTCTATTGTCTCCAATTTTCTTGGCAACTACAGAAGTCCAGAGTATGAACGAGTTGTTGAGGACCTACTTCTGAGCTACAAAGTTCTTGGTGCACGCATGTCCATCAAGATGCACTTCCTCAGCTCCCACTTGGACTACTTTCCAGAGAACTGTGGTGATGTGAGTGAGGAACAAGGAGAACGCTTCCATCAAGATATCCGTGTAATGGAGGAGCGGTACCAGGGTCGCTGGGATATCAACATGCTCGCCGACTACTGTTGGTGTCTGAAACGGGACGCCCCAGACACCAACCACCAAAGAAATTCTCTGCGACAGCCATTTATGCATGTCTAACTGTAAAGGCATCTATGTAGTTGACATATTTTGGTCCTATGTGTTGTGGTTACATTTCTTATGATATATTTTGCATAAAAATTTTGACATCATATTTAAGAATTTCGATTTTTTCCTAATTCCCATAGCATGAAAATCTGACTTGATTGGGCAAAATGAATGGCATTTTTGGAATCAGCACGCAAAATAAATAAAGAATCAGCTAAGAAACCCCGCACCTCATGAATTTTTTTTTCAAATGCAGCCCAGTGTAATCGATTACTCTTAAAATGTGATCATAAGCAATATGAAAATATCTCACATTCCTGACACACTGGTATATTGCCAGGATTGGTGATCTACCAGTCAGGTGCAGGTAATCTACTTCAGTTATTACATTAAGTCGCCAATCCGCCTTCTAGTAACAGTCGGTGAGTGATAACATGTCAAGCTGCGTTGCTCTACGTGAGGTGCGAGACTGACAGCCTCACGATACACTGGACTCACTACCATTGACACGAGATCAAAGGGGCGGGAAGAGGGAAGGAGGCTGGCAAGGGTGTGGGAAGGAGTGAGCGTGTACGAGACGTTAAGTAGAATTGTGATGGTGAGGTCAATGAGGAAGGACTGGTTGTCATCATTACTGGCAGCTTCTTCCAAACAACCTCTTCCACCTGGATTGGAGACACAAAGTTAGATAAGGAACGTTAGAGTATCTAATCATACTTTAAGGTGAAATAAGTTGAGGGTTATCATCAGGTGATTCTTATAATCTATAAAATACACACAACAAAAACAACACACAAATGAACACACATACACACACACACACACACACACACATACACACACACACACACACACACACACACACGTATTATGTCGGAACCACAAAAAATCCTTAATACAGATAAACAAAATTATGAGAAGATAGGTTAAAATTACAATCCAGATACTGCCAAGTGTCCAGGGAATTGTGTCAGCAACTGTACCTTCTCTCATAGGTCACCGTATACTGAACCACCTATTAAAGCCTTTGTTTACACGGTGCTTATTATGGTAGGTCAAATTATAAGCGCATTTGTCAAGATTAACCAAACGATTCAAATAATCTGTTTTAATGATGAGTTGCCAGAGATCTAATTTACCTATACCAGGTTTAATTATGATGAGGTAATTTAGCAGATTGAAACTTATAATATAATTAGTATAATCATATGAAGTAATAGTGTGTCACATTATTGTATTGTGTGTAATGCTTTTAAAATATTGTTGTCTATTGTGGGAGAGATCATGGGTGCTGTCAGGAAATGATATTTGGACAACAATGAATATTTTATAATGTGTAACAACAAACCCACCTAAGCTGTAATCTAATTATCCAGGGCTTACTCTTGACTCTTGCCGATCTGGAGAATAAATTATAAATTATATAGTAAATAAATGTAATGTTAGATTATTTTTATAGAAATGTTAAATATCTGTCAGGTGAAATGTTAAATATCTGTCAGGTATGAACATATGCTTAGTGCTCATACAGTGTCGCCTAGACTCTTTCTGTTCATCATGGTACTCTGCATTAACACAAAAGCTAAACTACATATAATTCAACACAAGATGGTGAGGCTCATTCTAGATGTACACGTGAGAGATCATATTAGTCACCAAGTCCAACAAATACTGGACATTGTGAAGTGTGGCAGATAGAGAAACTGAGGCTGACTCACTTTTGTAGGGTTATCAACGGGCTGTGTCAAGAGTATCGAACACCAAACTTTGCAAGGATTACGGATATGAATCAGCAAGGCACTAGAGGGATGGAACACATTTTTATGGGACCTGGTGTCCGCGGTCAAGCGATATACTCTCTTTTCTTTACAACTGTAAAGGACTGGATAATTTACTTGACCACATTAAAAACCAGTAATGTTATCAAACACTTCAAACCTAAACCAAAACATACATGACAGATGAAGCCACAGTCAGAGAAAAGATTGATTTATATATTAATTATTAACAACAGAATGTTGTATTGTTGAAGCAGATTGTCTAAGTGTAATGTAATGCTTGTTATATTCAACAAATTATCACTTATCGAGCATAAAGACCTTAATGGGAAAATTAACTAAGGGCTATCGGTTATCGTTGGTCGATTTGCCTCACTGTTTACCATTGTTTGTATACCCGCACTATCTAGGTACATTGTTTACTTGCAAGAACTTGGGGGAGTGGGACATACAACAGTACCAACTAGAAAACGAAATATTATTTGATAATACGAATGGCTTTTCAAATTAAGTAAATATCGGACAAGATCATTATTGAGTCACTACAACTTATGACAAATAACTCTGTTACCAATGTAGCAGTATCAGTATTTATGTCAACAGTGCTTATACTGCAGAATGCCAGTGTCACAGTTTCGTCCAGTCACTGAGAACTTTCCTAAGGTCTAGTGCATGATTTATATCAAATTCACAGTACAAAGGCATGAATGATATCAGCGTAATTATATCACTATTTGGACGATTATTGTTTAACTGAAGCTAACAGTGGCGTAACATGACTCAGGGAATGTCAACAAAAAGCAAAGGAATGTTTAAGTGATCGTGTGGGGTTACATCTGGCATTGTGTCAACACTCACGGAGAAAATCTGCAATTTTTGTACTGATGAAGAATTTTCTGTTATAACTGATTTTGTAAACGATTTGATATTGTGTACATTGAACTACAGTATGTCGCATGATACAGGAAGAGTGCAAAGACTTGTCTTCATACCAACTTTTATTTTCCTCCTCCCTCCTCCTCTTCTACCTTCCTCGTCGTCCTCCTCCTCCTCTTCTACCTTCCTCCTCCTCCTCCTCCTCCTCCTCCTCCTCTTCTACCTTCCTCCTCCTCCTCCTCCTCCTCTTCTGCCTTCTTCCTCCTCCTCCTCCTGCTCTTCCACCTTCCTCCTCCTCCTCTTCTTTCACCTCCCTCCTTCTCTAACAGCTTGGAGGTAGTACAAAATGAAGCCGTGCGCATCAGTTTAGGATGCCCAAAATCTACCAGAATTGTAAACATGAGGAAAGAGCTCGGACTGCCCTCCCTGTCTGAGAGGATAGCTCTACTTAATACCATGTTTTGCGTCAAACATTTGAAGAAAAATGGTCCCCAAACTACAGCTTCATAAAAGTGTTGTAGATCTCTTGAAACTGAATGTCCCACTCACCCTAGACGAAGCCTTCAATGCCACTCGTCCTTGGCTGGATATATCAGATCCTATTAATAATACTCCTGTTAGTAGTAAGCTTATAGACAGTAGGTAGTAAGCAGCTACCAAACAGGGAGGTACTACTGCCTGGAAAGTTATTGGAAGCATAATGTGTTGTCTAATGGTAGACCCTGCTGTCATATGGCATCACGAAAAATGTGATCAAGTCCCAGATTGCTGATCTGACTTTCTGCCTCATTTACACACAATTGCAAGGTCTCATTTGTTTCTCTTACCAATGACAACACAGCATACATATATTGTTTCTCACTCTTGATCTTTTTTTTTAATTCCTGTATTTTTTATGGTTCTTTATTATTGTTATCTTCTTCTTGTTCTTCTTCTTCTTCTTCTTCTTCTTCTTCTTTTTCTTTTTCTTTTTCTTCTTCATTTTCTTCTTCTTTTTCTTTTTCTTTTTCTTTTTCTTTTTCTTTTTCTTCTTCTTCTTCTTCTTCCTCTTCCTCTTCCTCTTCCTCTTCCTCTTCCTCTTTTTCTTTTTTTTTTCTTCCTCTTCTTCTTTTTCTTCCTCCTCTTCTTTTTCTTCCTCCTCTTCTTTTTCTTCCTCCTCTTCTTTTTCTTCCTCCTCTTCTTCTTCTTCCTCCTCTTCTTCCTCTTCTTCTTCTTCTTCTTCTTCTTCCTCTTCTTCTTCCTCTTCTTCTTCTTCCTCTTCCTCTTCCATTTATTACATTTTCGCCCCTCAGGCCCTGATGTGGGTCAGTGACCTGTGTATATATATATATGTGTGTGTGTAAATGCCTTAGTTAAGGACGTTTAGGTGACGGGCAAGTCGAAAGGAATGATTGAAACCCGTCTTTTCACGCATTCAATATTTATTGATGTGGTCAAAACCTGCAGACAACAAGGCGTTCATTAGTATTACATGGTGATCTATCTGATACATAATTAGTTAGTCTCACACAATTTATCTTAATTATAATTGATTATTGAGCATAATGACAGGATACAAAGTTCATAACTCTATTAATCTTAGCTACACATCATTCCGCGTTGTCTTATTGCTCCAAATAAGGCAGGAACGCGTGGGCATAATTAGACCACAATATTTCAGTACTGCGGGGTATGTCATCACTTTGGCTGTACTTACAAGTGCGGGTCAATGCGAACCAGTATGGTGTTCCAAGGGAAGATAGTTCTGTGTAAATTGTTTCAGTACAAAACTTCGCCAGGATTGGGAGTTGTTGTTCACCACTGCTAGCAGAGTGTTGATTCTCACAGCATCACTTGAGGGGGCAGTCTCCTGGAGTCCAGGTGGCCACACCGCCTTTTAAACCATACATTAGCAGAGTCATGATCTCTTCTCCGTAAACACCGCCCACCCCCTAATCTTTGTTGGGTAAGGCAGCAAAAACGTCAGCACTGACACTAGTCTTGATGCCAGCGATGAAAACACTCCCGGCGATGCCAGCACTTACGCCAATAGCGATGACAGTCCCGGTGGTAAAGAGTCCAGGTGGCCACGCCGCCGTAAACACCGCTCATCCCCTAATCTTTGTTCGGGTAAGGCAGTAAAACGTCAGCACTTACGCCAGTGGCGATGACACTCCCGGCGGTAAACACCGCCTCCCCCCCCCCCCCCCAGCTGCCACATCTGTCGAGGCAACAGGTCGCGTGGTGGGGGGGGGGGGGGGGGGCATCACTCGAGAGGGCGATCTGTGTCATGAGATCCATGACACCCTCTCAGCGCTCACGCCAGTGGTGATGACACTCTCGGTGGTAAACACCGCCCCCCCCCCCCAGTCGCTACATCTGGTGTGGTAACAGGTCTTGTGTGGGGTTGGGGAGGCACAAGGTTGTTGACACCAACGATAAAGCCAGCGGCGATAAAGCTCCAAGCGTTGGGCAATCGCCCAAGATTTACGGTGTGGCGTATTCAAGAAGGCATACATGGGTCACTGGCCTTCGGAACTCCCCAGATACTGTTTGAACATGCACCTGGCGCACCAGACCATCAGCTCCTGGGACCACTGCCGTGACCCTGCCCAATGGCCATTTGTTGAGAGGAAGATTTTCCCCAGTGACGAGGACGAGGTCGCCTTCCTGTAGATTTTGGGTTGGTTCTATGTACTTCTGTCTTTTGCGGAGTAGTGGAAAGTACTCCCTCACCCAGCGTTTCCAGAAGCGGTCTGCTAGGAACTGCACGTACCGCCACCGTAGTTGATATGAGTCCTTCAGAAGACATCCTCCTAGTGACAGATCAGCGTGTGGGCCACCATGGAGGATGTGGGCTGGTGTAAACGCTTCCAGGTCCCTCACGTCGCTTGAGGCAGGGGTGATGGGTCGATTATTTATGATTGCTTCCACTTCACAAAATAGCGTCTACAGTCGATATTCATCCAGGACTTGGGTCCCCACAATTGCTCTGAGAACCTTTCTGACTGTTCGGATTTGCCATTCCCAGACTCCTCCCATGTGTGAAGCCGCTGGAGGGTTAAATACCCATTCTATATCTTTCTTCTGAAAGTGTCTGTTTATGCGTTCATCATTCCTCCAACTACGCACTGCCGCACGGAGTTCCTTGCAAGCCCCGACCATGTTGGAGCTATTGTCTGAACGAATACGTTTCGGAGTCGTACCCTTTCTGGCGATGAAGCGGACAGTAGCGTTTAGGAGTGCATCTTTATCTAGAGACTCCAACACCTCCAAGTGCACTGCACGAGTAGCTAGACAGGTGAATATGCAGCCATATCCCTTGGTACTCTTTCGTTCTTGACTTACTGTGAATGCGCCAAAGCAATCAGTGCCCGTGTAAGTGAAGGGACGCTCCCCAGGCTTGGTCCGGTCTTCGGGCAGCATGGCTTCCCTTTGCCTAGTGGGCTTCCAATTGTTACGGCGGCAAGTGACACACTCCTGTATTATCTTATCGAGCAGAGGGCGACAACGGGCTATCCAGAACTCACACCTGAGTATGGACAGTGTATGCTCTGTCCCAGAATGGTCAGCGCCCACCGCGTGTGCTTCCTGCACTATAAGTTTGGTTGCTGGGTGGTCTCTGGGCAGTCGTATTGGTCCAGTTCTTTCTTTGGCATCTTGTAACCTTCCTCCTACTCTGAGCAGCCCGTCTTGGCCTAGGTATGGCTCTAGTCGGTACAGTTGACTTTGTCGTGGCAGTTGTCGGTGCTGCAGGAAGCTCATCTCCTCACCATAGGCCTCCTGTTGCAGGAACCGAATAATGGCCCACTTGGAATTCCGCAGTTCAGGCAATTCCAGCGGCTTTGATGTTGCACCCTGAAAGTCGTATCTCAGGATGCTGGATACTCGCCTGATCCAGGATACACCTCTCTGCAGCGCATGCCATGATGAGTACCTGTTCCATAGCAGTTTCATATTGGCATCCGCATTATTTCCTGCTGTGGCTAATGACACCGCCTCGAGCTTAACCTCAGGATCATTCTCAAGTTCGTGTCTGATTTCCGGTTTTTTCGGCCAGTGCTCCTCAGGTAGAGACAAAATAGAAGGACCATCAATCCATCTGCATTCTTTTAACATGTCTTCAACAGGTATGCCACTTGTAGCATCATCTGCTGGATTCCATCTTGATCGTACATGTCTCCATTGGGCCTATTCCGTGACTTCATGTATAGCTGAGATCCTGTTGGCAACGAAGGTATGGAAACGTTTCTCTAGGTTGCTGATGTACATGATCACAATCATACTGTCCGTCCAGAACACGGATTCTTCAAGTGGGACTCCAATTTCACGCTTGATTGTCTGGTCTACTCTTGTCGCCAGGACTGCTGCACAGAGTTCTAGCCTTGGGACCGTTAGCTGTTTGAGAGGGGCCAGACGAGCCTTGCCACAAACGAAAGAACATCTGGCATTACCTTCATTATCTACTGTCCGTAGGTACGTTGCAACTGCATAGGCCACTTGTGAGGCGTCACAGAAGTGATAGAGTTGCGATGAGGTGGCACAACCCAGGCCCCCAGGTCTGTAGCAGCGAGGAACTTTGAAGTTTCGCAGTGATTTCAAATCTTCAAGCCAGCGCAACCACTAGTGAAGGTTTTGCTTGGTGATGTCTTCGTCCCAGTCCTTCTTCCGCCTGTATTCGTCTTGAAAAATGAGCTTGGCTTTGATGGTGAAAGGGCAGATGAATCCTAAAGGGTCGTACACCGAGCTTACCACTGCAAGTAAGCCCCTTTTTGTCGCTGGTCGGGTGGGAACCTGAACCTTTTCTGCAAACACATCTGGCAAGTTAGTAACGCTGTACACATACCGGAACACTCAGTATGTAAACTTTGTGACAAACCTTAAAAGCATAAGCTTGAACAATATATTATTGAATGTGACACTGTCAAAGACTTCAGGCCACCTGTCTTATTGTATCATGAACTATGCTATTACTACATTGAATCGGGGGTGCTTGAGGACATTCTTGCTGTCTCTCCAGAATTTGTTAGCCCACACTGATTAGTCCTCAAATGGAATATCATTTCTACTGTATATGAACCACTGTCCTACGTGGTAGTGAACAGTGATATCACCCACATGATCTTGTCCTACGTATACTATTAATGAATATGATTTATTTCTTCTTACGTGGCAGTGAGAAGTGATATCACCCTCAGTGTCAAGACCTGACTGAATTACTCAGAATAGGCAAACTGTACCACAAGCTTTGTCAATAAATTTGTTAACAGTTAACTCCCCATCTCCCTCTTCATTTTCCAATTTCCTCCTCTTCTTCCAGGAGGTGGGAGAAGAGGAGGGATGTGAGGGAGGGGAAAGAAGGAAGTATGGATAGGAGGAAGAAAGTAGGGGAGAAAGAGGAGAGAGGAGTAATAGGTGGGATAGCAGGAGGAGGAGAGGGAGAAGAAGGAGGTGGGGGGAAAAACAGGGAGGTAGGGAGAGGATGAGGTGGGTGGAGGCAGGGAGGTGGGGAGAGAAGGAAGGAGGTAGGGGAGGAGGGTGATGGTGAAGAGGGCGAGGGGTGGGAGTAATAGGAGGATGATGAGGGAGGCGAAGGAGGAGAAAGAATGGTGAAGGAAGAGGAAAGAGGAGGAGGGAGAATGATAGAGGAGGAGAATGACAGAGAAGGGAGGTAAAAATCAATGTAAACATAATATCTAGAAGTATACTGAATAACCTCAAGTGATGAAAATAAAAACAAACAAAATATTTTTTTTTAGTCCAGTGATCTTAATATCAAAACGAAAATTACCGTGTGAAGTTTCATTAAATCTTTACTTAGAACCTGGAAAATTCATTCTAAATATCAAAATATATAATTAATTTCTTATTAATGTAAGTAAATGCATTAGAGATTATTGAGTAGTCTTAGTATAAAACTCTCTCATGCCCCGTTGGGTCGCCACAGTCAACAGGTGTAACTTGTAATAAAGTGAAAGGATTGAGGCAATAAGAGTGATGCGTGTGTCATAAAGTCAGGTAACAGCTATTACCTTGTGTCAACACTTGTCTGATGAAGTTCTATATACTCAACACTCACTGCTTGTTGTTCCCGCCGGCTGACTTATGGATGTTCATGGGTACAGCGCCTCTGATGAAGCCAGCACACCTACAGTAGCTACCTGTAATAAAAATAAGAGGAGGGGGAGGGGGGGCAGCTCATGCGAAAATTAAACACCCCAGCCTATTTCACTTGATGCTTCATTTTCTAACCTAACCTAACCTAACGTAACGTAAACTAACCTAACCTAACATTACATAACCAAACCTACCTTCACCTAACTAAACCTAATATTACGTAACGTAACCTAACCTCTCCAGGTAACGTTAGTGCATTTAATCATCAGGTGAAATAAGCTGGAGAGGAGAGAGAGAGAGAGGGGGGGGGGGGGGATCCATTACCACTTACTAGAATTCTTCTTTGTAATGACTGGAAAACATGGCGCAGCTTTTCAATTAAGGTCATGATGCCTGCAGGACCTCTTAGGGTTTATTTACCCTAGGATGATTATAGAATATTTACTCAGGGAAAAATATAAAGATAATTATTCAGGGATTATTATAGGTGGATACTCAACGATAATTATAGAGGGATATTTACTCAAGGGTAATATATAGGATGCTCATCGAAGGATATTTACCCTAGCATCATAATACGAGTATACTATATTTAAACCAGAATAATAATAGCAGGACTACCACACGATAATTATAGAGGAATAATTACTAAAGGATAATTAGCGAAAGATATTTACTCAAGCATAATTATAAGATGCTCAAGGATGATTACACTGCCCTGCATAGTTTTTGAGGTTTGTGTATTATTAAGCTTTTCTGGGTGTATTTTGCATGCTGATCTCAAAAATGTTATCCATTTTGCTCAATCAGGTCAGAATTTGGTGCTATAGCATTTTAAGCGGAGATTCAGGTAAGATATTGGCATTTTTCGCTCAAAATGGGGTCCTCATACTCGTTCATTAAAAAAATCATCCGAGACATTGGCAAGCCTCACAGAAAAGATTTCGGTCAGTTTTAATGCCCTTACGATGCATTTAAATACCCACGTGCTCGCCGGCCATTTAAATGTCCGCCGTGACGCAAAGGAAAAGAGTATATGTCCGTGTTTTTTTACATATATTTTTTCACAATTAAATTTCTTTTTCATCTGGTGGTACATGGCATGTACTAGCAACCACCCAGATGTGCCTCTAAAGTCTAGACCCTCCACCAGAAAACTATAGGGACATGATACTCGATGACGATCATGATATCGATGAAGACATAGAAGAGACTGACGCTTCTAGTACATACTTGCCCACAGCTTCTGCAAAAGAGCCCATACCCTTCAGTCAAGCTGAGTTGAATGATTTAACAAGAGACTTGTGCTTGTCTAAGGAGTCAGCTCAACTACTAGGATCACGGCTTTGCGAACACAATGTCTTAGCACCAGGAACAACATTTGCCTGGTACCGTAACCGTGACAAGGAATTTCGCAAGTTCTTCAGTTTTGACAAGGAAACTTCATTGGTGTATTGCAACAATATCAGTGGACTCATTGCAGCTATGGGAATATCATACAATATATCAGAGTGGAGGCTCTTCATTGACTCATCAAACAGAAGCTTGAAAGCTGTGTTGTTGTTCAATGGAAACCAGGTCGCGTCTGTTCCGGTGGGGCATTCAGTGCAGATGGATGAGAACTACAACAACATGGAGTATCAGTTAACTGCTCTGAAGTATAAAGACCACAATTGGAAGATCTGTGGAGACTTGAAGGTAATTTAATACACCAAAAACAGTTGCTTTCAAAAATTGATATTTTGTTGACAGTTTTTCTAATAGGTAATTATGTCTGCCAACATACTGTCATATTATGAAGTGTTCATATTTTTTAGTAATAAAACTATTCAACTAAACATATTTTTAATCTGTTTTTTCCACAGGTTGTGTCCATGGTGCTGGGCCTACAAGGTGGTTACACCAAGTTTCCATGTTTCCTCTGTCTGTGGGATAGTCGAGCAGACAAGCAGCACTACATGCAACGTAACTGGCCTGCAAGAAGTGGACTTACTCCAGGTTCTCACAATATTGTTGCCCATGCTCTGGTGAATCCGCAGAACATTCTTCTTCCGCCACTGCACATCAAGCTCGGTCTGTTCAAAAACTTTGTAAAGGCACTGGACAAAAAAAGCTAGGCTTTCAATTTTCTGAAAGAAAAATTTCCAAACGTCAGTGAGGCAAAGCTGAATGCAGGAATTTTTGATGGCCCTCAGATCAGAGAGCTTTTCAAAGATCCCAAGTTTGATTGCAGCATGGATGTAAATGAGAAGAAAGCCTGACATGCCTTTAATTCTATTGTCTCCAATTTTCTTGGCAACTACAGAAGTCCAGAGTATGGACGAGTTGTTGAGGACCTACTTCTGAGCTACAAAGTTCTTGGTGAACGCATGTCCATCAAGATGCACTTCCTCAGCTCCCACTTGGACTACTTTCCAGAGAACTGTGGTGATGTGAGTGAGGAACAAGGAGAACGCTTCCATCAAGATATCCGTGTAATGGAGGAGCGGTACCAGGGTCGCTGGGATATCAACATGCTCGCCGACTACTGTTGGTGTCTGAAACGGGACACCCCAGACACCAACCACCAAAGAAATTCTCTGCGACAGCCATTTATGCATGTCTAACTGTAAAGGCATCTATGTAGTTGACATATTTTGGTCCTATGTGTTGTGGTTACATTTCTTATGATATATTTTGCATAAAAATTTTGACATCATATTTAAGAATTTCGATTTTTTCCTAATTCCCATAGCATAAAAATCTGACCTGATTGGGCAAAATGAATGGCATTTTTGGAATCAGCACGCAAAATACATAAAGAATCAGCTAAGAAACCCCGCACCTCATGAATTTTTTTTCTTCAAATGCAGCCCAGTGTTATATATATATATATATATATATATATATATATATATATATATATATATATATATATATATATATATATATATATATATATATATATATATATACAGGGTGATTCAGCAAAGAGTACATTAAATGAGAGGATGAAATCCTTGGATAATTCTAAACCACAATGTCTCTATGGTAAAATGTCAGTCTCTGCACCTGCCCACGTGTTCGTCACAGGTGCGAGCACATTAAACATAGTCCAGGCATTCTGGAACGCGTCAGACAATCAATGGTACGACGTGTACAGGCCTGCATTGAGGCAGAAGGGGACAACTTTGAACATTTCCTTTAGGTTGTAACAGAGAGCGGTCACACTGTAGAGATCTGTGAATAAATGATTTCAAAAACCTAAGGGGGTCTCACTTCAAATTCACTCTCATTAATACAACATCTTAAATATATTGTAACATGGAAACTATGTAGAGTCTGACATTTTACTATAGAGACATTGTGGTTTAGAATTATCCACAGATATCATCCTCCAATTTAATGTACTATTTGCTGAATCACCCTGTATAGTGTGAAAAAACTCGAGATGGTAGCGAGACGTGTGTCGACGAGCTGTGAGGAGCTACTGGAATAACCATATGATTTAACAATACTTAACATAAATTAACATATATTAACATTACCTAGATTAACATTACATATTATAATTCAACATTAATAAGTGTCATAGATTAAATATTGTTGTAAGATAAATAATGTGAATATGACTAAAATTTATTATTATTATTATTATTATTATTATTATTATTATTTTTATTATTATTATTATTATTATAATTATTACTATTATTGTCATTATTATTATTATTATTATTATTATTATTATTATTATTATTATTATTATTATTATTATTATTATTATCGTCTAGATACCGTAGCAATAACCATCCCGTCACATTGTGATAGAGTTTATATTAGAAGTTCATATTTGGGAAGCTGTTTTAGCTACAGATTCACCTAGCTTCACGATGGAGGCTACAGGTACGAGGATGTGCAACTGTGAATCAGGATAATTAGGTAGTAACAGTCCAAGATTATTTTCGTGTTAGTTTGCTTGTTAAGCTGCACGGATAATATTGTGAGTTTATTTTACCAGTTCGTATTCATGACATTAGCCATTTTAGTACGAGTTAGAAAGGAACCTCAGCTTCACCTGTAGAAAGATCGTGTAAACAGAGACGTTGTGGCCAAAGTATGTTAGTAGAAACGTTCGCTTACAACAGAGAAATTACTAATTTACAATGGAAATATTACCCCTATTTAGATACGTAAATATTACATGTTTCTTGGTGTATCTCACTACAGATACAAACATTTTGGTAACGTGATATTTTACTCGTCTCGAATAATGGCTGGTGGTCTAGATCTAGACAAATGGATGGTAGTCTAGCCATATGGCTCTTGGCTAGACATTTGGCTGGTGGTCTATACGCTTGGATGGTGGTCTAGGCGTATGGCTCGTGGTCTAGACACATGGCTGGTGGTCTAGACGCTTGGCTGATGGTCGAGAGTCTAGACATATGGCTGGTGGTCTAGACAAATTGATGGTGGGCTAGACATATGGGTGGTAGTTTAGACATATCGCTGATGGTCTAGACGTATGACTTGTGGGCTAGACATATGGCTTGTGGTCTAGACATATGGCTAGTGGACTAGACGCGTGGTTGGTGATATAGACATATGGCTCGTGGTCTAGACATATAGCTGGTGGTCTAGAAGCCTAGCTGGTGGGTTAGATGCTTGGCTGGTGGTCTAGACATACGGCTCGTGGTCTACACATATGACTGGTGAGCAAGACGTGTGAATGTTTATGTAAACATATAGGTGGTGGTCTAGACACATGGCTACTGGTTTAGACATATGGCTAATAATCTAGATACGTGAGTGGTGGTCTAAACACATGGCTGCTGGTCTAGACATATGGCTAATGATCTAGACACGTGAGTGGTGATCTAGACATATGGCTGGTGGGTAAGACATATAACTGGTTACTCTTAACATATAGCTGGTGGTCTTAGACACATGACTGGCAGGGTAGACACTTGGCTGGTAGTCCAGACACTTGGCTGGTTGACTGTAAACATGACTGGGGGCAAGAAACATGACTGGGGACACGAAACATGACTGGGGGCAAGAAACATGACTGGGGACAAGAAACATGACTGGGGGCAAGAAACATGACTGGGGGCAAGAAACATGACTGGGAACAAGAAACATGACTGGGGACAAGAAACGTGACTGGGGGCAAGAAACATGACTGGGGGACAAGAAACATGACTGGGGGCAAGAAACATGACTGGGGGCTAGAAACATGACTGGTGGGCTAGAAACATGACTGGTGGGCTAGAAATATGACTGATGGGCTAGAAATATGACTGGTGGGCTAGAAACATGACTGGTGGGCAAGAAACATGACTGGGGGCAAGAAACATGACTGGGGCCAAGAAACATGACTGGGGGCAAGAAACATGACTGGGGCCAAGAAACATGACTGGGGGCAAGAAACATGACTGGTGGGCTAGAAACATGACTGGGGGTAAGAAACATGACTGGGGCGAAGAAACATGACTGGAGGCAAGAAACATGACTGGTGGGCTAGAAACATGACTGGTGGGCTAGAAACATGACTGGTGGGTTAGAAATATGACTGGGGGGCAAGAAACATGACTGGTGGCAAGAAACATGACTGGTGGGCTAAACACTTGACTGGCTGGCTAGACACCAGGGATGTAGTCGAGACCACAAAGTCGAGCTCCAAGACCAATCACAATTTTAACATTTTTGAATCATCTTAAATACAGTCGAAGTGAATAACCTGAGTGGACAGTCTTTAGGTGATTGCCGAGTCCCAACATCACCTGAAGATATCTCCCCCACCCCCCTCTTCCAGGTAACATCGGGATATTTTTCGGGATATGTGAACGAGACATTTTCAAGTAGATCCAATCCAACTCGGTGATCTATGTGTGTGTGTGTGTGTGTGTGTGTGTGTGTGTGTGTGTGTGTCCTTAAAACTCACCAAGGAAGGTGACATCCCTAATAACTCGTATCATTGTATCATAGCTGGATGATCGTCATACTCGATTCCGAGTGACAACAAAGTAGTAGTTGTATATTAGTAGTGTGTGTGTGTGTGGGGGGGGGGGGGGGGTCACAGTAATAATTCAACAAGGGATCATAGCTGGAGTTTCAATCTAGGAATGGGATTAACCTTTATGTATCCTACCCTTGTTGTGTGTTCAAGGTTACAAAACAAAGTGACTGCAGGAAGGAGGGACACACACACACGCACACACACACACACACAAACACACACACAAAAAAACACACACACACACCAGAAAAGATAAGACAAATGCGAACAAAACCTCTAATAACTTTACAAGATTTAATTAATAACATGAGAAGCATATTCAAACTTAGACAGTGCGATATTTAATAAGAAAACCAATATACTAAAAGAAAAAAAGGCAGAATATTATTGTGACGAAATGGGAAATAGAGAAAACAGGGAGGGAGGGAGGGAGGGGTTGAGGGTGGAGGGGAATAAAACGGGAAAATGTGATAAAATAAAAAAGGGTAAAAGGTGGAATTAGAATGAAAACAATAGGCGAGAGGAATAGAAGGAGATAAACTGGTGAGTGAGAGTGAAAAGAAATGTTGGCGTTAATTCGTGCGTTGAAATATTTAAGAGGAAGGAGAGAGGATCTGGACCACTGTAAAATATTAATGGAGGGAGGAGAGATGGAAGTGAGGGAGGGCGGGAGGGAGGGAGGAAAGGGAAGGAGTGGAAGAGGAAGTGAGGGAGAGAAAGAGAAAATGTGAAAGAGGAAGATAAGAGGGAGGTGGGAGAGAGAGGAAGTGAAGTAGGGAGGAAGGGAGGGAGGAAAGGGAAGGAATTAAAGTGGAAGATATGGAGGAGGAGGAGGAGGAGGAGGAGGAGGCGGAAGAAGATTGAGAGGGAAGAAAGGTGGAATGGAGGGATGTTTTAGTTTTTAGTTTAACAAATTTATTTGCAAAGCTTGGAGTACAGTTTGCCTATTCTGAGTAATTCAGTCAGGTCTTGACACTGAGGGTGGTATCACTTCTCACTGCCACGCAGGACAGAGGTTCATACACAAAGAAATACATCATATTCATTAACAGCTATATGTGTATAGAGGTCAGATTCATGTGGGTAATGTCACTGTTCACTGCCATGCAGGACAGAGGTTCGAACACAAAGAAAGAAAAAATACATCATATTCATTAGCAGTATATATAGGTCAGTGGTTCACATACATTGGAGTCATATTCTAAATTGAAGACTAATCAGTGTGGGCCAGCAAATTTGAGAAAAAACAGCAAGAATGTCCTCAAGCACCCCCGATTCAATGTAGTAATTACAAAGTTCAAGATACAGTAAGTCAGGTGGCCTGAAGTCTTTGACAGTGTCACATTTAATAATATAGTGTTCAAGTGTATGCTTTAAAGGTTTATCACAAAGTTTACATGCTGAGTGTTCCGTTATGGGTACAGCGTTACTAACTTGCCAGATGTGTCTGTATCCTAGCGTAATTCTGGCCATGACTACGTCACATTGTCTGGTTGTGTCCTTATGCTGGCCATACCGGTACCTCTTGTCACAAAATTTTTCATATTTACTAATGCTACAACTGCCAGGTCTCTCTGCATTTCTCACTTCTTCTAGATCAGAGTTCATGATTCTGACTTGAATGTTTTTAAGTACAGCATTAGACAGGCCAAGGTCACGGTCAACATTTTCTTTCTTACATGCCTCATTGGCCAGTCTATGAGCACGGTCATGATACCTGATTCCAACATGGGACGGGATCCACACAAATTCGATACGAAAGTTGTTCTCCTTGGCAGTTATCACATTCCTTTTAATATCACATACAACTTTAGACATAGAGCCTGACGGGCTGCTCATTAATTTCAAAGCACTTGGAGAGTCACAGAATATCACCCCACCTCCATTTTCTTTAAGGTAGTCTGTGGCTAAGTAGATTCCAGTTAGTTCAGTTTGTGTTGTGCTGGCCCAGTTGTTCAGCCTTTGCTTGTTTGACACTATCATCTCTTTTTCTTTATATATTACAATTGCACAGCCTGTTCTACCTGTGTTTGTCTGCACAGAACCATCAGTAAAAGCATAACATTCACTTGATTTAATACTCTCTATGTGTCTGTTAATAGTTTCTAGTGTGACACATC
This sequence comes from Homarus gammarus, assembly GCA_958450375.1. NCBI lineage: Eukaryota > Metazoa > Arthropoda > Malacostraca > Decapoda > Nephropidae > Homarus > Homarus gammarus. The sequence continues at coordinate 157,455 of CAUDMG010002844.1, forward strand.
TCACCACATTGGTGTTTAACATTTGCTTACTACCAACAAATCCAGCCAAGGAGGAATGGCATTAATAGGTTCGTCTGGGGTGATTGGGATATTCAGTTTCAAGAGATCTGCAACACTTTTATGAAGCCACGCCCCAAAGAGAGTCTTTTGTGGAAGGTTAGCGAGATAGTCGGGATTACTTAGATAGTACATCAACTCAATTTGAGCTGTAGTTTGGGAACCAGTGTTCTTCAAAACTTTGACACAAAACATGGTATTAAGTAGAGCTATCCTCTCAGATAGGGAGGGCAGTCCGAGCTCTTTCCTCATGTTTACAATTCTGGTTGATTTTGGGCAACCTAGAATGATGGGCATGGCTTCATTTTGCACTACCTCAAGGCTGTTGAGTTATTTAGGCAGAATAGTCACAAGATGGAGAGCATGAGAGTCAACTACAGAACGAATGACGTGAAGATAGAAAGTACGAGCATAGGTGATGTTAATTCCATAGCCCTTGCCAATAAGGGTTCTGAGGGGTTTAATGCGCTGCATTAGTTTGGCACGAAGTTTCCTACAACGTTTGCATCATTCACACAAATTCCAAGATATTTATAGGAGCCACATAGTTCCAAGGGCATGCTGTTAATGTTAAAGTCAAGAGGCAGAGGGTGAGGATTGAGGACCCTCGTCTTGTCAACAGATATTATGAGACCACATTCCACAGTCCTCCGAGCAAATACATCCAACAAGGCTTGGAACTTGAGTTTGGTCTGTGTCATAATGCAGATATCATTCAGCCTCGTTTGGCTGAACTGGAATGTCAGCAATAAGCTTGTGCATCAGTATATTAAAGAGCATAGGACTTAACACTCCTCCCTGAGACGTGCCAAGCTCAAATAATCTCATTCTGGCACTTTTAACTCCCCTAAACAGAACACTGGCATACCTGTTGGACAGATAACCCTTTATCCATGTCAGGAGGTTACCTTGCATGCCAAAATTAGCTAGTTGCTCAAGTATAATGTCTCTATTAGCTACATCAAAGGCTGATTTAAGGTCTATGAAGGCTGTTTGTGTCTTATCTTTTGAGTGAACAAGATATTCTGCAAAGCATGTCTGTGTGCTACGCCCCAGCATGAACCCGTACAGATTAGGGGCGAGTTTGTCTTTGACTTGAAACTTGAGATGGTATGGAGGGAGGGAAATGATGAAGGAGAGATAACAGGAAAGGGAAGAAGAGGAAGAGAGAAAGTAGGAGGAAAAAAACAAGGGCGGAAGGAAGGGAGAGGGAGGGAAGAGAGGGAGTAGAGGAGGGGAGATGAAAAGAAAGGGAGGGATGGAAGAGGGAGATAGGGAGAAAGAGGAGAGTGAGGGAGGGAAGAGGTATGACGTCACATCTATTATACCTAAATCTTGATATAACGAGACCTTAATATAACGAGACCTTAATATAACGAGACCTTAATATAGCGAGACCTTAATATAACGAGACCTTAATATAGCGAGACCTTAATATAGCGAGACCTTAATATAGCGAGACCTTAATATAGCGAGACCTTCCTCTTTCACTTTCTTCTCTGCTTTCTCTCTTTCTTCGTTTTCCTCTTCCTCTCATCCTTCTCCTATTTCCTCTCCCCCTTTTTTTCCTTATGTCGCCTCTTTGTTTCCCCCTTCTCTGTCTCTCTTCCTGATTTTGCTTTCAATCTTCTTATCTTCACCCTGCTTCTGCTCTTCCTACTTCTTGTTACCTTCAATTCCCCTCCTCCTGCTCTTCCTTCATCTCCTTCTCTTTTCCCCTTCCTTCTCCTCCTCCCGTGAAGGCAACCCTCCACCACTGGTGGGTAGTTTCACCACCACCAAGTCCTCAGTCTGAGTAATATTGAGGGGTAACTGACCTAACGTAATTGAGTCATACGAAACGCCTGTACTATACCTCCCTAGATATACAGTATATTCATATAACATTTCCGTAACAAGTAAGTCCAGATTAATGACAGATTTGGGCTGTTTCAGTCTCTATGATTATCAATCTATTTTATTTGTCTTCAATTATATGGTTATTTTTTTAACTTTCATTCTTTAAACGCTATTTCAGTCATAATAAAGGTATTTGTACTAATCATAAATGAGTAGCTACACGTTTTAAAGAAATCATTACATAAACTTTTTTTATAGTAAGAAAAAATCTGATAACATACTGAATGTATATGGTTTACTGTCAAATTGAAAGTAATTACTGTGATTAAAAAAATAAAACTGATAATTTAGTGATTCGTCAATGTTTTATGTCAGATAATTACGTTTACTCTATCAGTCATGTAACTCGAAGTGATTACAGATAATGGGCAAAAAATACAGCGGTTCAAAGCATAAAAAATACAGTAAAATTTTTGTAACTTAGTTTTATATAATTAAGTTTCTGGTAATAATAATAATAGTAACAATTCAAAATGGTACAATAATGATAATAATAAATAATAATAATTTCAGTGATCTTCCTTAATTACTGTATTCTAAAAATTTAGGTCCTAAATATCCCTGAAAAATCCCTGGAGGTTTATACTCCTTCCATCTGTTGTTAAATTGTTACGTATGTCATTCATTTAGACAAGAAACTAACAGCGTCAGAATATTTAAACAAGAAAACAACCGAGTCAAAATATTTAAACACGAAAACAACAGCTCTAGAACATTTACCTAACAAGAACAGCGAATCAGAGGACAGAATTTTTGCTTTAGTTCCCCAAACGGATGGAAAATGTGCAACAAACTCAACTAGCCAACCACTCGTATCCTGGCTCCTCCCTCTTCATGACGTACTGTTTCAGGACTTGACCAAGTGTTGATGATCAGTGTATTTTATACGCTACTGTAAGAATACTCCCTGAAAGACCTAAGTTGCTAAAAGGTTGGAATTCAATATAACAATCATATCAACTGGGCTAACACAACAATACTCTCATTTGGGTAAAGCTGTCCTGGTATTGGCTAAATTTTCCAGTATCTAATATACTATAGGACTAGGCATGTGTGTGTGTGTGTGTGTGTGTGTCTGCTTTGGGCACCAGAAACGGCACAATCGTTTTTCACAAAACTTGGTGGAAAAATCGCAAAAAAATTCATACAGTGGAACAAACCTGGTCCCATATCGATGGTTTCTTTCTGAAACCATTACATAACCATTGTATTTACGCTGGAAAACGATGAAAGTCTACGGACTAGGCGCACCCTCATTCGCTGGACGCTGTCTGCCCACAATTGCAGTTATCTTAAGGCTCCCTCCTCCTCCCCCCACTTTTTTTCTTAGCATACTTATTTTTATTGTTGTTTGGATTAGTAAAGGAAGGAAGATGACTAAATCGAAGAATACAGATGGGAAACAGAAAATAGTTAGAGATAACACATGGGGGGAGCTGAGTTTCATCATGCATCTGGATGCGCAGTTTCAACGTTACCAGACGACCTTACAGCTACAGTATATACTTATTCCTGTGGGCGGAAAAGGAGAAGAGATTAAAAGATAATAACAGGAATGCATGGAGAAGATGACTACAATAGACATAGGGTGAATATAGACAGATTCCTACATTCACAAATAGATAATATGGCAACTAACATGACAGACAGACAGCTGACTGACTGGTTCACATGATGACTATGATGACTTAACACAGGTGATGACTTAAGCAAATGGTGACTAATCTAACCAGAATCAAGGTCACTTCTCTTCATAATATAATTTATCTTGCAATGATCATCGGTGATTCATAATAATATATATTTTTCTTTATGATATTAACCTCTCCTTATGGCGAATATTTCTTTAACTAAATATTCTAACCTTTATTCTATTCCTTCTTATAGTATATTAGATACTGTAGGTATCACGACCACGACCATGGTTATAACAACCAGGACCCTGATTATAACAACCACGACAATGATTATAACAACCCGACTATGATTATAACAAGCACGAAGATGAATATAACAACCACGACCATGATTATAACCACGACCATGATTATAACAACCACGACCATGATTATAACAACCACGACCATGATTATAACAACCGCGACCATGATTATAACAACCACGACTATGATTATAACAACCACAACTATGATTATAACAACCACGACCATGATTATGGCAACCACGACTATGATTATAACAACCACGACCATGAATATAACAACCACGACTATGATTATAACAACCACGACCATGATTATAACAACCACGAATATGATTATAACAACCACGACCATGATTATAACAACCACGACCATGATTATAACAACCACGAATATGATTATAACAAGCACGACATTGATTATAACAACCACAACCATGAATATAACAACCACGACTATGATTACAACAACCACGACCATGAGTATAACAATCACGACTATGATTATAACAACTACGACCATGATTATAACAACCACGACCATGATTATAACAACCGCGACCATGATTATAACAACCACGACTATGATTATAACAACCACGACCATGATTATGGCAACCACGACTATGATTATAACAACCACGACCATGAATATAACAACCACGACTATGATTATAACAACCACGACCATGATTATAACAACCACGAATATGATTATAACAACCACGACCATGATTATAACAACCACGACCATGATTATAACAGCAACGACCATGATTATAACAACCACGACCATCATTATAACAACCACGACTATGATTATAACAACCACGACCATGATTATAACAACCACGACCATGATTATAACAGCAACGACCATGATTATAACAACCACGACCATCATTATAACAACCACGACTATGATTATAACAACCACAACCATGAATATAACAACCACGACTATGATTACAACAACCACGACCATGAGTATAACAACCACGGCCATGAATATAACAACCACGACCATGATTATAACAAGCACGACATTGATTATAACAACCGCGACCATGATTATAACAACCACGACCATGATTATAACAACCGCGACCATGATTATAACAACCACGACTATGATTATAACAACCACAACTATGATTATAACAACCACGACCATGATTATGGCAACCACGACTATGATTATAACAACCACGACCATGAATATAACAACCACGACTATGATTATAACAACCACGACCATGATTATAACAACCACGAATATGATTATAACAACCACGACCATGATTATAACAACCACGACCATGATTATAACAACCACGAATATGATTATAACAAGCACGACATTGATTATAACAACCACAACCATGAATATAACAACCACGACTATGATTACAACAACCACGACCATGAGTATAACAATCACGACTATGATTATAACAACTACGACCATGATTATAACAACCACGACCATGATTATAACAACCGCGACCATGATTATAACAACCACGACTATGATTATAACAACCACGACCATGATTATGGCAACCACGACTATGATTATAACAACCACGACCATGAATATAACAACCACGACTATGATTATAACAACCACGACCATGATTATAACAACCACGAATATGATTATAACAACCACGACCATGATTATAACAACCACGACCATGATTATAACAGCAACGACCATGATTATAACAACCACGACCATCATTATAACAACCACGACTATGATTATAACAACCACAACCATGAATATAACAACCACGACTATGATTACAACAACCACGACCATGAGTATAACAACCACGGCCATGAATATAACAACCACGACCATGATTATAACAAGCACGACATTGATTATAACAACCGCGACCATGATTATAACAACCACGACCATGATTATAACAACCACGACCATGATTATGGCAACCACGACTATGATTATAACAACCACGACCATGATTATAACAACCACGAATATGATTATAACAACCACGACCATGATTTTAACAACCACGACTATGATTATAACAGCAACGACCATGATTATAACAACCACGACCATCATTATAACAACCACGACTATGATTATACCAACCACGACCATGATTATAACAACCACGAATATGATTATAACAACCACAACCATGATTATAACAATCACGACTATGATTACAGCAACCACGACCATGATTATAACAACCACGACCATGATTATAACAAGCACGACATTATTTATAACAACCACGACCATGATTATGGCAACCACGACTATGATTATAACAACCATGACCATGATTATAGCAACCAAGACCATGATTATAACAACCACTACTATGATTATAACAACAACGACCATGAATATAACAACCACGACTATGATTATAACAACCACGACCATGAATATAACAACCACGACTATGATTATAACAACCACGACCATGATTATAACAACCACGACCATGATTATAACAACCACGACTATGATTATAACAACCACGACCATGATTATAACAACCACGACTATGTTTATAACAACCACGACTATGATTATAACACCCACGACCATGATTATAACAACCACAATCATGATTATAACAACCACGACCATGATTATCTCATATACTATAGGAATAGCCGTGTGTCTGTGTGTGTGTCTGTTCTGGGCAGCCGAAGCGGAACAATCGTTTTTCATCAAACTTGGTGGAAAAATCGTAAATAATTCGTAGAGTGAAAGAAACCTGGTCCTATGTCGAAGGTTTCTTTAGGAAGGCATTAATGAACCATTTTATTTATGCTGGAAAACGATGTCGCTGTACGCTGCCAGCTATCCGGCGGTTGCACGATTAGCGTTCGAACTTTCATGCTTTGGTAAACTGTACCACCAGATTCGCCACCGGGCACGAAGTGCCCATGATCACTTGTTGTGTCCTATGAGTCGAGTTAGTGGTCAGTTCAGTATTTTGTCAAGAGATGGCGTAGGTATACACGTTTTGACAGAAATCTTAGAGTTACAACCCGAGGCCAAATTTTGTGGGCGGGGGACGCGTGGCAGCCATATTATTTCCAACCTAAACAGTGTCGTGTGTCTCCCTGTTGTTTGATGTTGTAGGAGACTCAACCTTCTTCATGCCTTGTTACTTCACTAAGAGCACATGGGATGTTGTGCCCATGGTGCACCAATCACCCAGAAGAAGGATTTAAAGTGTACAAATTCTCTAGAAATCTTATAGGAAGAAAATCCTAGGAAATCAGAGCCAGTCGACTGGGATGGATTACACTGTCTTCTTGGTGTGTATGAGGTAAAGCTGCTGGAGCGTATTCGTATGTGTATATTATTCCTAGGTGGTTGTGTGAACGTTATAAGTTTGTTCAAATGCATCAGGATAAAAGACTGTTTGATCAGAATTATAATTCAGCAGTGACACGATAAATGAATAATTTATCATATAGGATATAAATATTCTTGATTTGGATGACTAAATACGAACAACATCGCAGCAAGGAGAGTAAAGATTGAATTTTGAAAGCAGCGAAGAGGCCAACTGGACAGTCTGGACCAGTAGTAGAACAATCACAGAGACTAAAACTGGTCTTCTATGTGAGCAAAATTAGTCCTGAATTATTTTGATCATAATATGATTATCAAAAGGTAAATAACATAGTGAACGTGAGAAAATGTTGATCATAGCTTCTTGCAGCCTCGACTGGTGGAGGAACTTGGTCCTTTACACTGTTATCGATAACATTAATAATATAACGTACAGACTGATGAATACTAATTATATTACACAACGGTAATAAACCTTTTGCTGAAATAGGTCCTTTACACTGTTATCGATAACATTAATAATATAACGTACAGACTGATGAATACTAATTATATTACACAACGGTAATAAACCTTTTGCTGAAATAGCATGTAGGAGGAGCAACATGAAAACACACACACACACACACACACACACACACACACACACACACACACACACCACATATCCCTACACACACACACACACACACACACACACACTGACCCTCTCGGCTCTTTCTGACCATCTCCACGACCTCATCTGCAAATTTGGTGAGAAGCATCTGCACCATCCTCAACACTGGCTCCTACTACCACCCGAGATCCCTCGTCCGAGAATTGCTGTTCGACACCACAACCGCACCCAGCCCATATGAGCACGAACTGATCGCTATAAGAACAGCCCACTCCCAAGCAATGTAAAAATTATCAATAACTTGTAATCAACCAGTGTATTCACTCCCAGTTAATCTTACTTTTTGCACTGGCACTATGTTGAAATGCCCTGTAGTTTGAGCTTTTCCCCACTAAGTTATTATATATCATATTTGTATCACTTATGTTACTTGTATATTATTTGTAAATCAAAAGACCCATTCCCCAATTATGTAACTGTATATTTTCAGCCTTCCGGCTGCCAAGCTCTTTCAATAAACCGTTAATTATTATTTTATTATTACTATTACCACACACACACACACACACACACACACACACAGCACCATTTGTATTATATAAATATTCACCCAAATATATAATACCAAATTATTCACTAAGATATTCAGCAATGACTCAGTAGTTGTTCATGTTATTTATGCCGAGGTGTATAACTTCATCAGAGATTGAGCCAGGTCAAGCTGATTTAGCAAATACCTTGTCCGCTCTTCCTTGACTCTCACGCTCTGAACAAGAGGAGGGAGCGGGCGAACTCATATCACTTGTTACCCAGTGAACACCTCACTTACTGTTCTCATATATAAGTGCACTCAAAACACTTCCACTAGTAGAGAAGGTACAATATACTCTCAACCGAACTAAGTACCTGTGAAAGAAGAAGAAGAAGAAGAAGAAGATATGTGAATTCTAGATGAAGACTAACCTAGTCTCCCGTCCAAAAAGAAAGAAAAAACACATTAAAATCATACAGTTCATAATAGTTTATATTATGCCCTTAACTGATTCGACAGCCAAGGCTTCCTTACCACGGGTAGGAGGGCCGATGCGCAAGTAATAATAATAATAATAATAATTAACGGTTTATTGAAAGAGCTTGGCAGCCAGAAGGCTGAAAATATACAGTTACATATTTGGGGAATGGGTTACGAATTACAAATAATATACAAGTAACATAAGTGACACAAATAAGACATATAATAACTTAGATGGGGAAAAGCTCAAACTACAGTTCATTTCAACATAGTGACAGTGTTACAGTATTACAAGTTATTGATAATTTTTACAATGGTTGGGACTGGGCTGTTCTTATAGCGATCAGTTCGTGCACGTATGGGCTGGATGCGGTTGTGGTGTCGAACAGCAATTCTCGGACAAGGGATCTCCGGTGGTAGTAGGAGCCGGTGTCGGGGATGGTGTAGAAGCTTCTTACCAAATTTGCAGATGAGGTCGTGGTGATGGTCAGTGAGAGTCGAAAGGGTCAGTGTGTTGAGCGCTTCTTGATATGTGGAGTAGGAATGGGAGAGAATAATCTTGCATGCTCTCTTTTGCACTTTTTCAAGGTGTTTACGTTGTGTGGCATTTAGGGAGGAAGACCAGGTGGGGGAGGCATAGGTGAGCTTGGGAAGTATGAATGTTGTGTAAACACTGAGGAGCTCGTGTGCAGGAACTCCGAGGGACTTGAGTCGGCGGAGGAGGTGGAGACGGAAACTGGAGGATTTGACAACTTCATTGACGTGTGGTTTCCAATTTAGTTTGTTGTCTATGGTGACGCCGAGGAGCTTCGTGGAATCTACAACCTGGAGTGTGTTGGGACCTAGAGTAATGGAAGGAGGTGGGACAATGTCGGAGGAGAGGTTAATGTGCATAACCATGGTCTTGGTATGGTTGATGGTGACATGGTTGTTGGTGGCCCAGTTTTGGAGACTGTTCAATAAATCCTGAAGGGCGGTATAGTTGGGAGCAGAATTGTTGACACTGATCCCAATGGTGGAGTCGTCGACATATTTCCAGCGAGCAGGGGTTTCTCTTAGGGCATCATTGATGAGCATAAGGAAGCAGAGTGGTCCCATCTTGGTGCCTTGGGGGACGCCACAGGTGAGTGACTGAGAGGTGGAGACAGCCCCTCGGAAGCGTACAGCTTGGCGTCGGTCACTGAGGAAGTCTGTAAGCCATGGTATGAGGCTTCTTCGAAGCCCGAGGTCAATAGCTTTGTTGATGATTATATTGTGGTCGACTAGGTCGAACGCTTTAGTGAAATCAATGAAGGCGACAGCTACAGACGTTTTTCGTTTCTCGAGATGGCGGTATATGTAATCGAGAAAGCTGACAAGACAGTGAGTGGTGGAGGAAGTTTTCATGTGTGTGTGTATGTGTGTGTGTAGTCGGGTCGATGAGTGAGTGAGTGAATGAGATAGTGAGTGAGTGTGGTCGGGTCCATGGGCGAGTGAGTAAGTGAGTGTGTGGGTGGGGAAGTGGTTGAGCTACATAAATACTTAAGGTGTACATATTGTCTCATGATTGTAGGTTATGTATATAAGCTACTGTGCCGAGTAGCAACCCTGTATATAAGCTACTGTGCCGAGTAGCATTTATATATATCATCACGTGGCAACACTGCACGTTATGTGGCAACATTGCCCCGAGGCTGCCATATGGCAAGGCAGCCTCAGTCTGACTGTGTGAGCCGTGCATGGCACACGCGAGTCACCACTTGTATTTCTCTCATCCATAATAAACGGACTCAGTGTTACTCAGTGTTTCCCTACCTATCACTACATTCTTTGGGGAACACTTGTAACCATCATGGCGCAGTGGCTAGGATCTGTGGACTTACAAAGTGTGTGAACTATGCCGAGACAGTTACGTCTGCCTGTGATGCTCGTCATGGGCGTCGACTCATAGTGTGTTGTGTTGTGTTGCCCTGTGTTTCGCCGCGAGGTGCAGTGTTGCTCCGTCACAGTGCGTTTTAGTGACGGTGGCAGTGTTAGTGTCAGTTTATTAGTGTGTGTCTAGAGCTGAGAGTTGAGCATTGGTCTGTTTTTTTTTGTGGTACCCACGGAGCACGCAGCCGTACACCCTTCTCGTGTGACATCCCGGGTGATACTGACGGTCTCACTCCCGCCGCGTCTCCAGCCACCGGCATTAAGCCCACCACGAAGCGATCTCTCAGACACACACACACACACACGCATGCACGCACTCACTCACGGACAGAACAGTGGACTATATGCGTATTTCTGCGCTGTTTATGTCATATATATGTGGTTCTAGCTGTTGAGGCGCCACTTTATATACTAAACAGTGCAGTCCACGCACACACAAAGATGGGAGGTAAGAAGGGGCAACGTCAAGATGGGAGACACGACTCCCCACCACCTTCCCCTCCACCGGGCCCGGACTCTCACCCTCCACCTTCAATGACGGACATTGCCACAACTCTGAGGTGGATGGACGACCGGGACGAGAGACGCAGAGAGATGGAACTTCAGAGGGAGGAGACACGAAGAGAGGAGGAAAAGTTGCGTTTTGAGGCACTATTGGCGACCCTGGCGCTAACCCACCGTCCCTCACTCGCAGGTAGCGCGCATATAGGCGCCAGTACCCTCCTTCCTCCACCACACCAGCGTCCTGCAGGCACTCTTGCTACCCCAACAGCTCCCAAGGCATCTGTTCAACCCCCACCCGCCCTCTCACCAGACGTCACGTTTCAGCTTTTTCGTGAGTGGAGGCGGCGTTGGACAGATTACTCCACGATGGTGGACCTTGACAGCATGCCTCCAAACAAACAGCTCATCCAACTGCGGATGTGTTTGTCGCTGGAGACCCAGAGAGTTTTGGAGCACACGTTGCAAGTGCCTCCCGATTCTACCTCTTCAGTGACGGATGTGCTCGACCTTTTACAGGAGCATGTTAAGGGTCGGAATAACGAGGCTTTGCGTCGCCGCGCCTTCAGCAGCTGCAAGCAGGCGGAGAACGAATCCTTTGACGACTTTTTTGTGCTTTTGAAGAGTTTGTCAGAGGAGATCGAAGTCTGCAAGGCGCACAGCCGGGAATGTGAGGAAGCCTGGATCAAGCATGGGATCTTGACAGGTGTCAGGCACGAAGAGTTGATGCAGCGACTCATCCCCCTGGACGCTTCCTCCACACTCCAGGTGGTAGTGACTGAATGTCGGTCATACGAGGCCACCAAGTCCGCCACCTCTGCCTTACGGGCCCCACCTACTGTGAGAGCTATCTCTCAATACAAGAAGGATAAGAAAGCGGCCAACAACGCGAAGGCTGCCACACGTTCTTCCACGCCTCCGCCTAGTGCTTCCTGTGGCAGCTGTGGAAAGCAGTACAGCCCCAAGACATGCCCAGCCGCCGACGCACTGTGTCGTGGATGTGACCGTAAGGGCCACTGGTCTAACACAGACAGGTGCCCGGCACGAGGCCGCAAGTGTCAGGCCTGCGGTCGCTATGGACACTACGACAAGTGCTGCCGCCAACCCAAGCCCAAAAGCCCGAGACGAGGAGGAAAGCAGCGCACTTCCCTCGGGGTGGTTCGCACGCAGCCCCCTCCAGATGGCCCACGCAGTAGGGTGTGTCAATTTTGTCAACATGTTAAAAATCAAATTTGGTAGTCAAAATATTGTGCCTCTTTATGTCTAAACTTGAGATTAGCAAACAAAAATGAATTGAAATAACCCTCACCTACATCAATTATACCTTAAAGTTTCAAATATCAGTATTTCAACAAATTAATGAGACTTGATTAGAATTATTCACTTGATATTAACTAATCTCATGTAAGCATATGGATTATGGAGTATTTTATGGTTCTATAGCTTGTGTACAATATGCATGTCAGAACATGAACATGAACAGGCTCTCCGTGTGGGACAGTTTAATTCTTGTTTTGACTTGTACCAAGCGTGAGGATAAGGCGCCCGGCTCACTCTCCTTCTAGATATCATAGACAGTGGTTTGCTCTCATTGCAATTGCACCTACTCTACCAGACGAATTCTACATTTTAATTATTGTAAGTAGGGCATATTGATTGTCGCAGTTACTTATATCATTGTATAAAACATTATGTTCTAAGAAATTATTATGTTATTTCTGTTACAGCATTTTTGATAAACAAATTGATATTTTTTGAAACAACAATTGAATTATGATACATTGAAATATTTTTCTATTTGTCAGATAGTGTGAAGATGTCAAAATTGAAGACAAGAAGTCAGTTGTCAACCCACTTGAGCCTGCTAGTTGGTAAAGGGAAGGAGCTTCCTGTATCAGAACTTCCAACAGTGAGAGACATGCTAAGATTAGGGTTACTCCTTCGAGAAAAAAATGCAAAGGACAGAAGGAACTATACAGATAAAGAACTCATAAATGACATGATAGTCCCTCTTCTGCATCAATGGACAAAAGCTAATGCACTATTCAAACCACCTGTGATTAATCAGTGTCGAACTATTGAGCTAAAACTAACGAAATTATGGCACAAAGCAGTTGAAACATCACTTGGTAAAGGAAACTTGGCCAGGAAAAATGAATTTCTGCACACACTTGATACTCTGTTTGACATTTTGACCTGCAAGTGCTCCATACAATTATGTTCTGAATCCAACTGTTCTCACTCAGGTAAGAGAGAAAATAATTCCCACATTGATTGTGGTTGTCCTCGTGAAAAGAAGATCCCTGTTTTAGAGCTTGAATTTATAAAGGCACAGAGGACAAAGGCAGAAGGCCAAGGAAGTATGCAAATGGGTTCAATAGATTATTCAGAAACAAAGAAGCAGATTGCTAATGCCAAGAAGAGAGAACAAATCCGAGAGAGGGAACAAAAGAAGAAAATGAAGAGTGAAGAAGCCATCCAAAGAGAGGAAGAGCTGTGTCAAGATGTTTATCACTTCTTTGATAGTTCTTCTGATGAACAGGAAGCAACATCAGATGATAGTTCCAAAGAGCCATCTGAACCTTTACCAAAGAAAATGAAATACAACACAAGAAACATTTCAAACATTGCTGTAGCTAGTATTCGCCACCATGCTGGACTTCGTGAGGCTGCAGAAATTGCAACTGCCGCTTGGATAGATGCAGGCCTCATCAGCCGAGAGGATGTATCTTTGGTGACAGATCATAATAAAATTAGAAGAGCACAAGAAAAAATAATGAAGGAAATATCTGATCAGCATGAAAAAGATTTAAGCGAGGGAGGGCTCTCCTGTCTTTTGTTTGATGGAAGAATAGATGACACAAAAGTTTTGCTAGAAGTAGAGGGAGTGAACAGAAAGTTTCCAGGTCTCATCAAAGAAGAACACTACTCTGTCTGTTCTGAGCCTGGTGGTCGGTTTTTGTTTCACTTTGCTCCCGAAACTGAAGTAGAAGGGAAGAAACATGCAGAGGTCATTGCTGATCATATTTTATGTTGGGTTCAGGAGAGAGGACTTGGCAGTTCACTGCAGGCTGTTGGTGGAGATTCAACTGCAGTGAACACCGGATGGCAGGGGGGTGTAATGACGCATTTAGAGAAAAAACTAGGAAGAAGACTTGTTTGGATTGTATGTGATTTACATACAGGCGAGCTACCTCTTCGTCATCTCATCCAGGAACTTGATGGTCCTACAAAGAGCAACAACAAGGGGTCAGGTCCCCTTGGCATAATGCTGGATGAAGCAACACAACTAGAAATAAATACAACCTTTCCAAAGGTCGAAGTTGGCCCTCCCCTTCCGGCGTTGTCTGAAGGAGTCATCAAAGATCTCAGCACAGATCAATCCTATGCTTATCGTATTGCCCAAGCAATAAGATCAGGAGAAGTGCCTCAGTCATTGGCTCTCTTGGAGATTGGACCTGTCAGTCACAGCCGTTGGTTAACTACAGCTCTTCGTTTCTGCAGGATTTGGATTTCCAAACACGAATTGAAGGGCAAAGTGCTGAAGAATTTGAGGTTAATTGTTGAATTTATTATTGGAGTTTATCTTCCCCAGTGGTTTAGTGTGAAACTTAATCCTATGTGGGTGGATGGGCCCAATCACCTTTTGTTTCAATTGCAGCTAGTAAGAACACAGAGGAAGGTAGTGAGGGACATCGTGTTACCTGTGGCAAGAAGGTCCGCTTGGTATGCTCGATCAGAAGCAGTTTTGCAAGCAATGCTTTGCAGTCAATGTACCAATCTCCGAACCGAGGCTGTAGAAGTCATTCTAAAGATTAGAGGAACGCTAATAGATGACGACCAGTTGGGAGACTGTTCGTTTCATTCAAGAAAAGTTCCCCCAATAAACGTCAATGCCACCAAATTGTCAGAATTGGTTGACTTGAGTTTGGAAGTCTTAGAGCCACCATTGACAACAAGTCTAACTAGCCAAGAATTGAGAAACCTTAAAGAGACTCCAATGCAGGTGCCGAAGTGGCCTTCCCACACTCAAAGTGTGGAGAGATGTGTGAAAATGGTCACAGAAGCAGCGGGCCATGTTTACAGCCACGAGAGGCGAGAAGGTTACATCAAAGCACAAATAGCAAGCAGACTACTGATGACAAGAAACCAAAGCAAAGAGAGTATGAAGGCATTGGTTACTTTCAAATAGACTACGGATAATAAAATATAATAATTTGAAACTTGAAACAGTAACATGTGTGCAAACGCTGGTTATGTTATAAATTCACAAATATGTACATTTAAAAATCCATTTGATGTAGGTAGGACTTATTATAAAAAAAAATTTATGCCAGAATATTGTTTTGCATGCTTAAAGACCACAATAAATTGCTACCAAATTACTCGATTTTCAATTTAGCCAGTTCACCCCCAAAATTGACACACCCTACCCACGCAGCCCCAAGCAGCAGCGGAGTCACATGAGGAGGGTGGAATCGACCACACGCCCCAGGGCTACCCCTGCCCAGATCCTGTATGGTCACCCTCTCTGCTCTTGCGTTCCTACACACGCCAAGGCCTTTGCGAAGGACTGGCAGACCAAAGCCGAGAGCTGCGACCGCCGCGCCGCTTCACGTGCCCAGGACACCAAGGCTCGGTATGACGACCGTGCCCGCCCTCTTCAGCCACTGGAGATTGGTGCCCTTGTCCGCGTCCAGGACCCGACGACAACACGTTGGGACAAGGTGGGCATAGTGATTGGCGTCGGCCGGTCGCGGGACTACAAGGTCAGGATGCCGAGCGGCCGTGTCTGGTGGAGGAATCGCCGCTTCCTCCGGCCAGTCCCACCCCCTGCTGCTGGCCCCCTTACTGAGGACGAGTCACCTACACCTCACGAGGATCCGCCCCACAGTGCACCTCGACGCTTGGAGCGACTTAGGACTAAGAAGTCCGCTCAAGACAAAGACTATGAGCGTGAGGGGGGAGGGAGATGGAGGTTATGTATATAAGCTACTGTGCCGAGCAGCAACCCTGTATATAAGCTACTGTGCCGAGTAGCATTTGTATATATCATCACGTGGCAACACTGCACGTTATGTGGCAACATTGCCCCGAGGCTGCCATATGGCAAGGCAGCCTCAGTCTGACTGTGTGAACCGTGCATGGCACACGCGAGTCACCACTTGTATTTCTCTCATCCATAATAAACGGACTCAGTGTTACTCAGTGTTTCCCTACCCATCACTGCATTCTTTGGGGAACACTTGCATCCATCAATGATATCGTCGTGTCTGGTTATCCTTAATGAATCAATGTAGTCATATACAAAATTACGTGTGTGTGTGTGTGTGTGTGTGTGTGTGTGTGTGTGTGTGTGCGTGTGTGTGTGTGTGTGTGTGCGTGCGTGTGTGTGTGTGTGTGTGTGTGTGTGTGCATGTGTGTGTGTGTGTGTGTGTGTGTGTGTGTGAGTGATGGATGATGGAGGGAGGTAATTGGGGCTGGGTCGTCCCTGTAGTTATCAGCTCCTCAGGCCTCACTCCTCACTGGTAAGCTTTAATTACAGGGTGTCGTCTCCAGTGTCACGTGGGTATCACCCAACCCACCCACCAGACCCACCAACACGTCCCCCAGACCCACCAACACGTTCGCCAGACCCACCCACACACCCACCAGACCCACCAACATGACCACCAGACCCACCAACACGTCCACCAGGCCCACCAACACGTCCACCAGGCCCACCTATGCACCCACTAAACCCACCAACACGTCCATCAGACCCACTCATACACCCACCAAACCCACCAACACGTCCAACAGACCGACCCATACACCCACCAAACCCACCAACACGTCCACCAGACCCACCAACACATCCACCAGGCCCACCTATACACCCACCAAACCCACCAACACGTCCACCAGGCCCACCAACACGTCCACCAGACCCACCAACACGTCCACCAGGCCCACCAACACGTCCACCAGACCCACCAACACGTCCACCAAACCCACCAACACATCCACCAGGCCCACCTCTACACCCACCAAACCAACCAACACGTCCCCCAGACCCACCAACACGTCCACCAGACCCACCAACACGTCCACCAAACCCACCAACACGTCCCCCAGACCCACCAACACGTTCACCAGACCCACCCACACACCCACCAGACCCACCAACATGACCACCAGACCCACCAACACGTCCACCAGGCGCACCAACACGTCCACCAGGCCCACCTATGCACCCACTAAACCCACCAACACGTCCATCAAACCCACTCATACACCCACCAAACCCACCAACACGTCCAACAGACCGACCCATACACCCACCAAACCCACCAACACGTCCACCAGACCCACCAACACATCCACCAGGCCCACCTATACACCCACCAAACCCACCAACACGTCCACCAGGCCCACCAACACGTCCACCAGACCCACCAACACGTCCACCAGGCCCACCAACACGTCCACCAGACCCACCAACACGTCCACCAAACCCACCAACACATCCACCAGGCCCACCTCTACACCCACCAAACCAACCAACACGTCCCCCAGACCCACCAACACGTCCACCAGACCCACCAACACGTCCACCAAACCCACCAACACGTCCACCAGGCCCACCAACACGTCCATCAAACCCACCAACACGTCCACCAGGCCCACCAACACGTCCACCAGACCCACCAACACGTCCACCAGGCCCAGCAACACGTCCACCAGACCCACCAACACGTCCACCAAACCCACCAACACATCCACCAGGCCCACCTCTACACCCACCAAACCAACCAACACGTCCCCCAGACCCACCAACACGTCCACCAGACCCACCAACACGTCCACCAAACCCACCAACACGTCCCCCAGACGCATCAACACGTCCACCAAACCCACCAACACGTCCCCCAGACCCACCAACACGTCCCCCAGACCCACCAACACGTCCACCAAACCCACCAACACGTCCCCCAGACCCACCAACACGTCCACCAGACCCACTAACATGTCCCCTAGACCCACCAATACGTCCCCTAGACCCACCAACACGTTCACCAGACCCACCAACAAGTCCACCAGACCCAACAACACGTCCACCAGACCCACTAACACGTCCCCTAAACGCACCAACACGTTCACCAGACCCACCAACACGTCCACCACACCCACCCATACATCCTCCAAACCCACCAACACGTCCACCAGGCCCACCAACACACCCACAAAACCCACCAACACGTCCACCAGACCCACCCCTACACCCACCAAACCCACCAACACGTCCACAAGACCCACCAACACGTCCACCAGACCCACCCATACACCCTCCAGACCCACCAACACGTCCACAAGACCCACCAACACGTCCACCAGACCCACCAACATGTCCACCAGTCCCACCAACACGTCCACCAGTCCCACCAACACATCCACCAGACCCACCAACACGTTCACCAGACCCACCAACACGTCCACCAGACTCACCAACACGTTCACCAGACCCACCAACAAGTCCACCAGACCCACCAACACGTCCACCAGACCCACTAACACGTCCCCTAGACCCACCAACACGTTCACCAGACCCACCAACACGTCCACCACACCCACCCATACATCCTCCAAACCCACCAACACGTCCACCAGGCCCACCCATACACCCACCAAACCCACCAACACGTCCACCAGGCCCACCAACACACCCACAAGACCCACCAACACGTCCACCAGACCCACCCCTACACCCACCAAACCCACCAACACGTCCACCAGACCCACCAACACGTTCACCAGACCCACCCATACACCCACCAGACCCACCAACACGTCCACCAGACCCACCAACACGTTCACCAGACCCACCAACACGTCCTCCAGACCCACCAACACGTCCACCAGTCCCACCAACACGTCCACCAGGCCCACCAACACGACCACCAGACCCACCCATACACCCACCAGACTCACCCATACACCCACCAGACGCACCCATTCACCCACCAGACCCACCAACACGTCCACAAACTCACTTATACACCCACCAGCCCACCAGATCACCCATGCACTCATCAGCCCACTTATACACTCACCTGCTCACCCATACACCCATCAGCCCACCCATAAACTCACCTGCTCACCCATGCAATCATCAGCCCACCTATACACTCACCAGCTCACCCATACACTCACCTGCTCACTCATGCACTCATCAGCCCACTTATACACTCACCTGCTCACCCATACACCCACCAGCCCACCCATACACTCACCTGCTCACCCATGCAATCATCAGCCCACCTATACACTCACCTGCTCACCCATACACTCACCTGCTCACTCACACTTGCCTCAGTCTTCATATGGTAAGGACGTGTGTAGTCGGCGCTGCCCGCTCACGCGGCGGTGGTCTCTTGATCATGGAGACAGCTGCCAGCCCGGTGTGTCGGGCCCTCCCCTTCCCCATCACCTCCTTCCCATCTGGATTTATTGACGATTAACCCAAAAGTGATATACAAAAGTGGCAATTTCAACTCGAAGGAAAAGCACAAAAACATAGCAAGACTGATTGTGGTTGGATCTGACCTGACCTCACGGCTTTACCTGACCTAACCTGAAGGATGGAGCACACCTGCATTTCCCCAAGCTACTGTTCTGGCCACGTGGCCACACACCTGCCCAACCGCATCCAGCCCATACGAGCACGAACTGACTGCTACAAGAACAACGCAGTCCCAACCTTTGTAAAAATCAATGCCTAATTATTATATATCATATTTGTATCACTTATGTTACTTGTACATCATTTGTAAATCAAGAGAACCATTCCCCAATTATGTAATTGTATATTTTCAGCCTTCCGGCTGCCATGCTCTTTCAATAAACCGATTATTATTATCATTATTATTATTATTATTATTATTATTATTATTATTATTATTATGCACTCACCAGTCCACCCATACACCCACGAAGCCACCCATACACTCACCTGCTCACCCATACACTCACCTGGTCACTCATGCACTCACCAGTCCACCCATACACCCACCAGTCCAACCATACACCCACCAGCCCACCCACACACTCACCTGCTCACCCATACACCCACCTCCTCACCCATACACTCTCCAGTCTAGTTATACACCCACCAGCCGACCCATACATCGACCTGCCTTCCCACATACCCGTCAACCGTCCCACACAACCAAAGATCACCTAACCCACCCACCAGTCAGCTAGCCCACCTCACGTCACCCACTAGTAACCAGCCGTCACACACACACACACACACATACACACACACTACTATTACTACTACTTTGCTGTCACTCGGAATCGAGTATGACGATCATCCAGCTATGATACAATATGACTTATTAAGGATGTCACCTAGGTTGATGAGTTTTCATATGACTAAAGAGGCTGATACGGGACCAGCAGGGTCGATCACAGATGTTGCACATGTGGAGGGCTATATCTAGTGCGAGAGGGGCGGCGGCAGCATCTCTCCGGCGTTGGCGCTTGTCTGCCTCGTTGTACAGTCGGGCTAACTCAAAAGTATTGACACCTTCTTGTGTGGAGCTCCTCCAAGCGTTACGGTGTGGAGTAATCGTCTCCCAGGTGAGGGGGTCGATTTGGCACCTTATCAGGTTTGTCTTAAGACTATCTTTACACATTTTCAGTAGCCCACCAGCATTACGTTTACTATTCGTTATGTAACTGTAAAGTAACTGCTATGGCAGTCTACTGTCGTCCATGCAGGTAACATGGCCAGTCCAGCATAGTTATTCGTGGATAATGGTAGCCTCGATGCTTCTACAATTGGCATCACCAAGAATACTGACATTTGCTCTCTTGTCTTCCCAGCGATCTCGGAGGATGGAACGTAGACTACGTTGGTGAAAGTTTTCATGTGCCTTGAGGTGCCTCCTGCATGTGACCCATGTGTCGCTGCCATATAGCAGGGTGGGGAGGACCTCTGCTCGATGTACGTGTAATTTTGTACATAATTTCAGCTCCCACCAACTGAAAACACGGGTTCTGAGTCTACCAAAGGCTTGGGATGCACATCTGAACCGATGCTGAATCTATTCATCGATGTATGGGGTGGTGGGCAGGTGGGAGCCAAGATACCGAAAATGGGTAACATTAGAGAGGGTAGTACCACAAGCTGGATGGATGGTGGAGGGGCAGGCTGAAAGAGAATCTGAGTCTTACACACATTCACCTCAAGGCCGAAGAGTGCATACGCATCTGCATGGGTGTTCAGGATCTCTTGAAGGTTGTATTTAGTGTGAGCGACAAGGGTGATGTCGTCTGCATACTGAAGCTCAGTAATGGAAGCTGCCAACACATTTCTTCCTGCCTGGAGTCGTCTTATGTTGAAAAGACCATCCATCTGATACTCGATGTCCACCACGCCGGCTAAAATTGGCACTGGCACGAATAAGGAAGGACGCCAAGAAAATGGAAAAAGAGAGTTGGTGCCAGCACACACCCTTGTTTAACCCTCGTTTGGATGGGGAAGAACTCAGACTGGGTACCATTGTGCAGGACACTGCTGCTCATGCCATCGTGGAGTTGCCTCACAATGGCGATGAAATTTGGGGGGCAGCCAAAACGGCTGAGGGTCAACCAGAGGGCTTCCCTGTTCACAGGGTCGAAGGTCTGGGTTAGGTCGATGAAAGCCATGTACAGGTCACGACGCTGTTCTCTGCACTTTTCCTGTATCTGCCGGGCAGCAAAGACCATGTCAGTGGTGTCAATTGATGGTTGAAAGCCACATTGAGATCCTGGAAGAAAGTTTCTACCTCATGAAAGAAGTCTGTTTAGGAGGACTCGGGCAATAGTCTTGCCAGCTACGGACAGCAACAAGATTCCGCAGTAATTGCCACAGTCTGAGCGGTCTCCCTTGCTATTATAAATATTGAGGATGGAGGCGTCTTTAGGAGCTTGGGGGATTTCCTCCTTTTCCCATATTTTCTCCAGGAGAGAGTGTACACGGCTGGTAAGCAGAAGTCCTCGTGCTTTATACACCTCGCCTTAGATTCCATCAGGCTTTGTTATTTTTCATCTGTTTTAATGGCAGTAGCTACCTCACCCAGGGATGGAGGATAGTTGAGGTGGGTCAGCTCTGGAAGCTGAGGGACTTGCTGGGTAATCAGGACATCCACATCAGTTGAGCAGTGAATGGTGGTGCTCTTTCCAGCACTGAATGAGGTCTACATTGTCTTTAATTATGGAGTTACCGTCGGATGAGCGGAGGGGGGCTAGCCACGAGTGATTGGCCCATAAAATGTTTTATTGGAATTGAAAATTCGTGCATCTTGTGATGATCTGTAAATTTTTGTGTGTCACATGCTTTATTTTTAAACCAGTCGTTCTTTAGATTGCGAAGTTCGCGTTACCCCGCCGCATTTTTCTTGCAGAATGTATCAGCTTTGGTCTGAGACTGAAGGTTGTTCTGCTAGCCAGTTAAAGCAGCATGTTTATCATCGATGAGTACATTGATTGCTGGGTTATTTTCATGAAAGCAGTCCTGGTGTATTCTTTCGATCTGGCCAAGAGGCTCTCTGCATATTTTTGTCATGACAGTGTTACGAGTTGGGGATTTAGAATATAGTTAAAAGTCTACCTAGATCCCAAAAGGCAACAACAATAAAAAGACAAAGACAATCGGACTATAAAAGGGTAGACAAAGGATGCGAGTTTGTGTTGTGTATAATAAAGTACCATAAATTCCTTAACAAAATATTCAGCTTTCTATAATTTACCCTTAACCATACTTAACCTAAACATTAACAGTTGCCGCGATCCCACTACCCTTTATACTTGGGGAGTGAATCCTACCCCAGTTATTAACAAATAAAGGAACAAATAGGGAACACGGCAATAATTATCCTCACCAAAAACCTACTCAACTAAATGTACTTGAAAAAGTAAGAACAGTTGAAATAAGTGAATCACAAAAGGGAAGATAATTAATTAATTCAATTTATGTTCTAAAGGGAGTAATGACTAGCAAACATGAATTTAAGGGAATAAGTAAGTGTATAATAAAATAAGAGTGATGCCGGAAGGGCGAAAATATGCTGTAAGGAGTTAGAACAAACAAATATTACTTAACATTACTATATTACACAAGACATACGAAATATATATATACAACAATCACTTCAAAATGATTATCCCTACCAAACAGGAGATACCTTACCACCAGGATCCTTCCTAGGCCTAACTAAACGTGTCACTAATACCTGATACCCCTAGGGCATTGCAGAAGACTGGATAAAGCACTAGACAAGGGTCAAGGCTAGAGAACGAATGGACACGTCTAACCTATGCCACAGCTTTTCGCTACTGCGGAAGCGTACCCACGCGGGGAGGAGAGCGTCTCATATCACGTGATTCAGGACATTTGCTGGATATTTTATATAATTAATTAATATTACTCTTGAGTTGACTTAACAGAGTAAGACAATGATGCATATTAATAACATACATAAATATACAATTAACCTAAGTAACTAAGAACAATAATGATATAATAAGTACAATTAACAATTTATTAATAGCTTGTATGAAATGTAGGGGTGAACATATGCCTCACGCTATGTGAGTTCCCGAGCGCCCAGGCACGTGACACCTCCCCCAAAAAAGTGAGCTTACAACTAACTGGAAGCGAAAATGGATATACAGCTACACAGTGAAAGTAATAACTAACACAATTGGTTTAAATCAATATGAAGCAAAATAATTCATAATATAAACACAAGGTAATCAATGACACTATAACAAAAAATACTTTGCATATAGACATAGTTACTAAATAATCAGACTCGAGAAAGTGCATCAGCCAACACGTTCTCTTTTCCCCGGATATGGGAAATGTTCAAGTTATAGGGCTGAAGTGATAGAGCCCACCTCAAAAGTCTTTGGTTGGTATGTTTCATCTTGTCAACAAAAGTAAGTGGGTTATGATCAGTGAACACTTGAATGGGATAAGCAGTGCTGCCAATATATACTTTGAAGTTCTCTTGTGCCATGATCACTGATAAAGCCTCCTTTTCAATGGTGGCATAGTTTCTTTGATATTTGTTAAATTTTCTAGAAAAATAGCACAGTGGATGAAGCACTTGATCACTCTCACCCTCTTGCAGAAGCACAGCACCGGCGCCAATTTCACTGGCGTCGACCTGGAGAGTGAACTGTTTCTGGAGGTCAGGTGCAAGTAGTACAGGAGCATTTACCAGCAGGGACTTAAAATTCTCAAAAGATTCCTGGCAAGCCGTAGTCCACTTGAAGGTTTTCTTGCCACTCAACAGGTCAGTCATGGGAGAGGCAACGGAGGAGAAGTTTGGACAAAAATGGCGGTAGTACCCCGCCATACCCAGCAACCTCATCACACTCTTCTTATCGCCTGGCACTGGATACTGTTGAATTGCCTCAATTTTGGCTGCTATGGGCTGCACTTCCCCTTGTCCGACCACAAGCCCCAAGAAAGTGACGTGGGCATGGCCGAACTCAGTTTTGACGAGGTTCACCGTCAGCTTGCTTGTAGCCAGTACGGAGAAGAGGGCTTGTAGACGACTCATGTGATCTTCTCAGGAACTGCTGAAGACGATGAGGTCGTCTAGGTAACAGCAGACACCTTCCAGACCAGACGTAATGAAATTCATGAGGCGTTGAAAGGCTGCAGGGGCGTTCCGCATACCAAACGGAAGGACTGTGAATTGGTACAACCCCTCAGGATTGACAAAAGCAGAGATGGCCCTGGAGCGTTCAGTCAGTCTTATCTGGTAGTAGCCCTGGAGGAGATCCAACTTGGTCACGTACCTTGCCTGTCCAAGATCGTCGATCACGTCGTCGATGCGTGGCAAGGGATAACCATCGGGTTCAGTGACAGCATTCACCTTGCGATAATCCACACACAGCCGCATTGACCCATTCGGCTTTGCAACTAGAACAACAGGGGATGCCCATGGACTGATGCTGGGTTCGACGAGGCCTAGTTCTTGAAGACGCTGTACCTCGGCTCGCACACACTCCCGCTTGAAGGCATTAAGACGGTAGGGACGCTGTCGGATTGGCTTGGCTCCCCTGGTCTCAACATCACGCTCCAGCACTGAACAAGAGAGTGGGTAATCACCAACTATAATAAGATACTCCTGTAATAGAGACTTTATATTATTGGCTTGGTCACTAGAGAGATGACACAACTTAGCACTGGGGTCCTCCAAGATAGTCGAGTTTTCAACTTTTACACTAGACCCATTCATTATTTCAGAAAAACAAGATCTTTATCATCCTTACACTCTGGCACAATGATACAATTTGGCAAGGATTGATCAACACAAGCAACTGCTTTTCCCAGGGTTTCGCTACGAACATGATATGACTTTAAAAGATTGACATGGATAAGGCGTTTTTTCTTACGCCGTTCAGGGGTGCTAATCACATAATTCACGGACCCCTGTTTTTCTAGTACTTCATATGGACCACTGTATTTGGATTTAAAAGGGTGATCATGCAAGGGCAGGAAGGCCAATACCTGCTCCCCCACTTGGAATTCTCTAGGTTTTGCCTTATGGGCCTTATCAAAATGCAGTTTTATTTTCACCTGAGCACACCTTAAGTTGGACTGGGCAAGTTTTACAGCCAGACGCAACTTCTCCTTGAATTGGACCACATATGAAGCTAAGGGCGTCGCGCTCTGATCACTCAACCAACACTCTTTTAACACCTTAAGAGGCCCTCGCGCCTCATGTCCATAGACGAGCTGGAAGGGTGAGAATCCTAGCGACTCTTGTTTACTGTCCCGAACAGCAAACAAAAGCAGGTCAACTCCCTCGTCCCAATCCTTCCCAGTCTCCAGACAGAAGGTGCGCAACATGAGTTTTAGTGTCTGGTGAAACCTCTCTACCACCCCCTGTGACTGAGGGTGATAGGCCGAAGACCTCAACTGCCGGACTCCCAGGGTTTGCATTACCTGATTAAACAACCGGGAAGTAAAATTGGAACCCTGATTTGACTGCACCACTGTAGGAAGGCCTACTTGAGTAAAGAAGTGGGTTAAGGCTTTGATAACATTCTTCGCTGTGATGCGGCGCAAGGGAATGGCTTCAGGATAACGGGTTGCACAATCAATAATGGTTAGCAAGAACTGATGACCACGAGGGGTCTTAGGTTAGGGACCGACACAATCTATGACCACCTTACTAAAGGGCTCTTCAATGACTGGGATAGGCTGCAGAGGGAATGGTTTAACACTGGGGTTCGGTTTCCCCGCTACCTGACAATCATGGCAAGTGCGACATTAAGAGCTGACGTGTTTCTTCATCCTAGGCCAAAAGAACTGGGATAAAATTTTTGCATAAGTCTTCCTAACTCCTAAATGACCACCCACCCCATCATGAGCGATACTAAGTACGTCCTGCCGCAAAGGTTTGGGAATAACAACTTGATGATGAACTAACCAAGGGTGATTGGCAGGAGAATTGGAGGGACGGAACTTCCGCATTAATACACCAGACCTAGTGTAGTAGCAATTTGATTCTTGTTCAGTTTCTGTCTCAGTAACTGACCTATTGAGAAAACCTACTAGCTCAGGATCCCCTGCTTGTAGCTCAATATACTTACTCCTAGTGATAGGAGAGGAACCAAAACTAGTGACATCTGGGTTCCTATCTCCATCAGAACTACTCTGGAGGTTATCTGGTTGTGGGGAATCCTCAAAAAATTCACTGAGACCAAGATCAGTATGGTCCGGCTGGACAAGATTATCCTCGGACTTCTCACAGTCCTGGAGGGAAACTTCATCAACTTCACTAGTCTCTTCTACCTCTGTACTGCGGCTCATGCTACGGGTCACAGCACACGCAGGGAACAACCCTGGAAAGTCTACTTCTAACTGCACAGTATTATTCTCGGCAGTGGGACAAGATGAGATCACAACATTAGGGAACATCATGTCACCAACGAGGGCATTTCCTATCAATAGAGAGACCCCTTCGACAGGTAAGTTATCTACTACTCCTAACGTGACATAGCCTGACTTTATGGATGACCGCAGGTACACTTGACAAACGGGAATACGCGACCCACCGGTCAAACCGTTCACAAGCACCCAGCTACCAGTATAGCATGAATCCAGGAATGGAGCAGCAGCTTTAGTAACAAGAGATAAGGCTGAGCCTGTGTCTCTCAAGAGTTTAACAGAAATGGGTTGACTGAATTGATCCAAAGCTAAGGAACCAGGAGAACAAAATGGTTCAAAGGTTGATATCATAGAAGAGGGGGAAGCATCCAGGGCAACAGTCTGACTGAGGGCAGTGACACAGGGCTCCAATAATTTCTCAGATTGCTCGGCCACCCTGACCAAAAGAGCGGGGGATCCTTGGTGAGAGGAATTTCTTTTCTTTAACTTGAGACAGTCGCTGATGACATGTCCTGGCTTCTTACAGTACCTGCAACTAGAGTTTCTCTCACCAGTAGGAGTGGATCCACCTGTCCCATGGACCATGGGCTCACCCGGGGTAGATGATGCAGAAACTGAGGGTCGGGTCGGTATGACAAGAGGCAGGGACCCCGATGTAGATGTTGGTGTGGGCCGCTTGAAGGAAGTGAAGGACTGGGACATGGGAGCATAAGACCTGGAATTTACATTTCTATTAGTTAAGGACTAATGGTCAGCCACTGGACCAGCATCAGCCAGGGTACAGATACCTCTCTGATCCAAGTGTGCTCGAATGTCGCCTGGGATACACTTTCTAACCCCCTCTAGCAGGATTAGTTCAACAAGCTTGTCATGTTCTACATGGGCAGACTCACTTTCAATCCACCTCCGACAAAGGACCTGTTTCTGCCTGAAGAACTCCACAAATGTTTGTTTGTCAGTCTTCCGGCAGTTACGGAACTGTTGCCGGTAGGCTTCAGGAACAAGTTTATAAGCGCTCAAAACCGCGGACTTAAGAAGGGCATAGTCTAGACATTGATCCTCAGAGAGGGCAGAAAACACATCTAATGCCTTACCAGTGAAAGATCTATAAATAAGTTGAGACCATTGAGAAACAGGCCACTTGTTAAGTCGGGCAATTTTCTCAAAAAGAGAGAAGAATTTGTCTGATTCTTCCTCATTAAATTTAGGAACACTGTTGAGACATTTGTCTACACTGAATGTTGAAGTATTACTACCTTGAGCCAAACCTCGTTGTTTGAGAGTTTCCAGCTCCACCTCGAGTCTTTTGAGTTCAACTTGTAAGGCCAAATTACTTGGTGTAACAATTTCCTCTGAATTTCCCGACGGTTGGGCTATGATTTCATTGTCAATAAGGTAGTTGAGGACAGCCTCTTCTAACCTAGCCTTATTCATGGAAGAGCGGCCTTCTACTTCATAATAAGCAGCGAGGGATTGCCACTCTGCCTTAGTAAGCCCCTTCAGTACTTCGGCTGAATGTGAAGCCAAAAAGCTTTCCAGGTCAAACATGTTGAACTCAAAATCAAGTAGCGAAAAAAAGTAACAGTGGCAGCTAAGCTAACTAGCTAGCTAATTAATAATATCAAAATGCAATCAACTGTGAAACACAGCAAGGGATTAACCAAACACCTGGTACACAAGATATGGGTTAACTCACCAGTAGCTTAAGCAATAACAGGAGCAATATAAATGAACACTGTGAACACAGCAACTTGCATCCAAATATACTTAGCGATGAAACAACACCTGGCGAGTAACAACACTTGATATGACACAACAATGGTGGTTAGATCCTGGACACAGGCCCCCACTTGTCGCGATCCCACTACCCTTTATACTTGGGGAGTGAATCCTACCCCAGTTATTAACAAATAAAGGAACAAATAGGGAACACGGCAATAATTATCCTCACCAAAAACCTACTCAACTAAATGTACTTGAAAAAGTAAGAACAGTTGAAATAAGTGAATCACAAAAGGGAAGATAATTAATTAATTCAATTTATGTTCTAAAGGGAGTAATGACTAGCAAACATGAATTTAAGGGAATAAGTAAGTGTATAATAAAATAAGAGTGATGCCGGAAGGGCGAAAATATGCTGTAAGGAGTTAGACCAAACAAATATTACTTAACATTACTATATTACACAAGACATACGAAATATATATATACAACAATCACTACAAAATGATTATCCCTACCAAACAGGAGATACCTTACCACCAGGATCCCTTCCTAGGCCTAACTAAACGTGTCACTAATACCTGATAGCCCTAGGGCATTGCAGAAGACTGGATAAAGCACTAGACAAGGGTCAAGGCTAGAGAACGAATGGACACGTCTAACCTATGCCACGGTTTTTCGCTACTGCGGAAGCCTGCCCACGCGGGGAGGAGAGCGTCTCATATCACGTGATTCAGGACATTTGCTGGATATTTTATATAATTAATTAATATTACTCTTGAGTTGACTTAACAGAGTAAGACAATGATGCATATTAATAACATACATAAATATTCAATTAACCTAAGTAACTAAGAACACTAATAATATAATAAGTACAATTAACAATTTATTAATAGCTTGTATGAAATGTAGGCGTGAACATATGCCTCAAGCTATGCGAGTTCCCGAGCGCTCAGGCACGTGACGCAGTATATACAT
This sequence comes from Homarus gammarus, assembly GCA_958450375.1. NCBI lineage: Eukaryota > Metazoa > Arthropoda > Malacostraca > Decapoda > Nephropidae > Homarus > Homarus gammarus. The sequence goes on from CAUDMG010002844.1 coordinate 187,400, forward strand.
ATTTATACAACATACAATAATTTGAAGCAGGGTGGGGAGGCAATATAAGATTACAAATACTTAAGTGCAGAGCTGAGATGGCTGACGAGTAAGGCTGAGTATTGTAGAAAACGGTAGGTAGTCACTGTGCCGTAGGTTTCCAGGGTAGGTGATCCTGTGGTCACTTCCCAGAGTGAACTGAACTCTCATCGAACTAGAGCTGATGAGGAAGACTTTGAGGAGGTGACGCAACAACCAGGATATGGAGAAGGGAAACCCCTGAGTGGTAACTAAGAGTAGTCATACTCAGGTTTCGTCCCTAGATGGCGTTGCTTGTGGTGCTGGGTAGGTAGAGCAGGACAATAGATGGCGTGGTTCGTAGTGCTGGGGAGGTAGATCATGACAATTGGAGGCGTGGTTCGTAACAACAGTGTTGAGAATATCCCATTCGGCACTGGGATTTGGGTTGTTTATTGTCGGGTTGCTTATCAGCCCATGCTCGAGCTGCTCTTTGAAAGCATGTGCTACCGTTGGATCCTCCAGACACTTCGTGTTAAAACCTCTTCTGGAGGCATGCTACCTTCGAAGTTTTCGGGCGACGTGAAGTGAGAGATTGGGTCTGAAGAGCGGATGATCAGTGTCGTATTGGTCTGAGCCACGTATGGCACGGGTGATGAGGACATGTCGGCGATCTCTTTCTCTAACAATGATGTAGTCAATGAGGTACCAGTGTTTGGATCGTGAGCGTTGCCACGGACCCTTGAATTTGTTGGGCTGCCTAAACAAGGTATTGGTCATAGTGAGGTTATAAGGAGCACACTTGCTGAGGAGGAGAAGGCCGTTGGGATTGCACTTGCCTAGTCCAGTTTTCCTTATGGTTCCCTGAGAAATGTCAGCATCTCTGCCAACTCTGGCATTGAAGTCACCTAGGAGCACAACCTAATCTTCTCTGCGGATAGAGGTTAGAACTCTGTCGAGGTCAGGATAAAAGGCCTCCTTGATGTCATCCTCTGCATCCAGTGTTGGGGCGTATGCATTGACGAAAACGGCAAGACGTGAGTGATTCAGAGGGACTCAGAACGTCATGAGGCACTTGTTGATTCGAATAGGCATTTCAGTTAGCCTGTGTAGGATGCTTTGGCAGATGGCAAAGACAACTCCATAAATGCGGTTTCTCTGCGTAGAAGGCTTACCCTTCCAGAAGAAGATATAGCCAGATCCCTGTTCTGTGAGTTGACCCTAGTCTGGGAGCCGGGACTCATTAATGGCTGCTATTTCTATGATATACCTAGCCAGCCATTTTGCCACAAGGGCGGTTCTTCTTTTAGGACACCCATTTGTGCCAGTATCCAGAAGGGTCATGACATTCTATTCAGCTACCATAAGAGGTTGTATAGTTTGTTTTTGTTTGGATCTGTGATTTTGATTGTGTTTTCGACGGCATAAGAATGACCTTACTGGGTGTGTTTGCCCAGTTATGTTGTTTTTTTAGGTAGGCTATGTTTAGGGCACCTTTTCTAGCCCCCTCCCCATGTGCGGTGAGCAGAGTGGCTCCTCGAAAGGCCTGCTCAGTTGCACAGACAGGACCGGATTGCATTGCTGCCTAGATCCCAGTCCATAAATGACCATCTTATCTGTGCCGCCCATATGCAGAGTTGTGACTAGAGACTCCTGGCAGTCCTCTCTGCCTGTCCCCGTCGCAACGCTTCCGTCGCCATTGGACTTTTCGTGTATAAGGGTTTTGATGATGCTGAGAGGTATAATGAGCTGGATGATGGCTGCGCTTGAGCTGATTTATGTGATGAAGCAGGAGCGCAGGTTGCAACCACACATCTTGGCTCTCCCTGCAACGACTGGGGAAAGGGTGAGTTGCAATGGCCTGTCGCTAGCCCAGTTTGCTGGGCTTAGCCTTAGTATCCTGTCCATCATGCATTGCCTTCGTCCGCCGGTGTAGTCGTTGGGTTCCCATGGTGGTCACCTCTTCCTCCAGTATAGCCGTTGGAGTCTTGTTGATGCTCTGCAAGCATGTATGCCTGATGCGGGGCTCCACCGCAGATTCTTCGTTTGGGGTTTACTCTCGTAGCCTTATACCTACCAAGGTTAATCCGCAGTGCAGCGGGGCAATGATGGTGGGTGTCAGGATGTGTCCACATGGCAGTGGGCCTATGCGCTGTCTCTCTGGGGCCCACTGCTACTCCGAGATCCCATGCTGGTCTAGCCTGGGCCTACAAGGCACCCAGTTACCGTGTGTTGCCACCAGGAGGCACAGCAGGAGTCTTGATGGTGAAGAGGCTGTCTACTGACAGGGGAAGTCTTATGCAAGTTGCTTCTCTGTTCGCCATGAGGGTTAGCCAGCAGCGGTAGCGAAAAGCGAGAGGGAGCAAGCAGTGCTTGCACCTTAACACTGACATAATGCTGCTACGGTAGACGCATTTCACCACTCTGTGTGAGAACACACACACACACACACACACACACACACACACACACACACACACACGCACGCACAGTAAACTGACTTAGTGGATCAGTACCAACCACCTCAACCATTGATATTTTAGTATTTTGATTTTGCCGCTTACAGCGGCTACTATATTGTGCACCCCACATTCATCCTGTGAGCGGTAGTGCAAAAGGATTACAGAGTAGAGCTTACAACGGGTCATAATAACTAACCCCCGTTGTCAAGATATTATGGCACTGAATGTTACACAGTATTCCAATTACATTATTTGTTTAGTTCTATACATAAAGGGTAACTTATTCACAAATGCGTGAGAACAGGCGTGTGAGGCAGTATGTCTGGCCTCACACTTTGTTATTCACATTTGCGTGAGAAGTATTCAAGCACATTGTGTATTTGGTTCTGTACACAAGAACTGATATAGTTACAAAGTGCCAAAAAGTGGAAACAATCTTAATATGTCGGCTATCTTGCCATTAGAGATGAAGTGTTGTGCCATTTCACACACAGTGTGCTTGGACCTGTCCCTAAAAGGTTCTATCTTCACACAGTCGAGGACGTAGTGTTCAAGTGTGTGACCATATGTCTGGCCACACACTTTACATTTAGTCTTGTTTACATCCGCTTGAGGAACATACTGCCAGAGGTACTTATATCCTAACCTTAATCTAGCGGTAACAACATCTTGTAATCTAGTGATCTTGTTACTTGCCCCATATACATGTTTCACTTGATACATCTCATCATGGTAACCTATGGATCGACTAGTGCCTGTTTGCACTAGTCTACTTGCGTCAAACTCATCAATAAGTTCTTTCCTAATTACAGTTTAAAGGGTTCTTTTTGACAGACCCAAATTGTATTCAACGGTGACTTTGTTAGACGCGAGTTTGGCGAGGGCATCAACTCTGTCATGTTTTATGAGGCCTATGTGAGAGGGGATCCACAACAGTTTGACCCTGACACCCCGGTCAACAAGGCACGCATATTTGTGTCTGGCTTCAGAGACAAGAGCGTAACAACTTGAGTCGAGGGTGTCAAGGGCAAGTAGTGATGATAGAGAGTCAGTGATGACGAAACTGTCAGTGACAGTGGTTTCAATGAATTTAATAGCTGTGAGTATGGCAACTAATTCAGTTTGTACAGGGGATGCTCAGTTGTTAATTCTAACTCCTTACAATATGTCTCACTTTAAAAGGCTGGTTTTCCGGCATCTTCGTGGTGTAGATTAATACAGTATTACCTTTTTTCTATATTTACAATTTCTTTCCGTTCCTTTTTTTTCCGCCCCCCAGGCTCCGTTGTGGGTCGTTTGATCTGTGCCCGGGTGAGCTTATTCCCGTAAAAAAAAAAAAATACTACCGTCAGGTTGAGTCACAACAATAGCACTTCCAGCCCTCCCACAGGCAGTGTTAAGAGATCCATCTGTGTAGATGGTCTGTGTGATATTATCATCAGTCTGTAGAGTGTGTATGTGTTCAAGAGCTCTCACTTTGGCAGTGTGTTGGAGATAAATACTTTGTATAATTAATTTTTTAGGCGGATATGTCGGTATTGTGATATCGAAGGGAACTGTCCGCTAGGGTGGCAGGAGGCGTTGTTGTGTCTCAACTTTTTAGAGGTGGTCTAGTCCAAACATCTTCATATGTGTAGCTGTAGTTTGGATCCATTTAGACTCACCAGTCCCATGGTTCATACATTCTAGCAATTTTATGGAAACAATGTTATCCGGATCACCACGCAGAAGCCTCAGGGCTATCATGAGGTTGACTTCAATTATTCTATCTTTAACACTGGGTATACCTAGTTTTTTTCCTCATATTAAGTACTTTAGTGCTCTTGGGACATCCTAGGGTAATTCTGAGGGCTTTATTTTGCATTTTCTCGAGCTTGCCAGCGCCTTTCCCGTCACGAATGACCAGGGCTGGTGCGTGGTAATCTATCAGTGATCTTATATAGCCTAGGTACATTGTTTTAACAATTCTAATATTAGCACCATAGTGTAGGCTGTACCCCGCTATACTTCTAAGAGGTCTCAGTCTCTCAGTACATTGGCGAGTTAGCTGTTGTATGGCAGGTAAGGTACAAGGGACGGAGACACCAAGATATTTAAAAGAAGAAACATAGTCAGTAGTGTTGTTACCTATCTTGAACTTGGCAGGGTCGCGTTTGCGGTTACCAGCTTGTTTGTTGAACACCTTAGTTTTCTCAGTGGAGATAATAAGACCGAGGTTCTCACAGGCTGCGTATACATGGTTCAGGGTGGTTTGCATTTCACGATGAGTTTTAGTATGTATAAGAATATCATCAGCACAGCTGATTGAGATATTGCTGGGGTTGTCTGGTATTAAATTTAATAATGCATTCATAAGAACATTGAACAAAGTGGGGCTAAGTACTTCACCTTGAGGGGTACCAAGTTGCATATCTTTAACTTCACTTTTGTAACCCTGAAACAGTGCAGCAGCCCTTCTGTTGGTTAGGTAACCACTTATCCAGTGTACCAGTCTACCTCCTACATCCATTTTGGCTAGTTCGTACAATATCAGTTGTCTATTTGCATATCAAATGCAGCTTTTAGGTCAAGAAATGTGGTGTATCTGTGCCTTTCATCACCATGCACAGTTAGGAATTTGGTGATGCAATTATGTACACCTTTACCATGGGTGAAGTCATTTATGTTAGGAGACATGTGTTCTCTGATTCTATATAAGAGTCTGCCAAGAACCATCCTCTCAAAGGTTTTACACAGGCAGCTGGTTAGTGATATGGGACGAATAGCATCAGGCTGTCCTGGTTTCTGTATTGGTACAACATTACTGCTGGTCCATGATGTGGGTAGTTGGCCCTCGGCACGCGCTTTATAGTGGAGCGGCATAGCTCCAATTTTCATAACAATTGTGCATTTAATGATGAAAGCACCATATTTGGCACAGTAATGGAGTAATGGTATATGAACATTTTCAGATATGGAACCACTCGATACTGGATTTGAGTGGCCGCTATAAATCAAGGGCGGATCCAGGAAAAAAATTCAGGTTTCACCACGTTACTGTCTTAGTCCTGTGAGACCGTCTAATACTGCGAAGCATAGGGAAATAATAGGCTATAGGAAGAAAGAAAAGGCCAAACCCCAGTAATCACCTTGGACCAACCATTGTTTGCAAGAGCCAAACAGATTAAGTGGAATTGGCCCGAAAATTACAGGGAAGAGAAATTTATTATGATTCTGGGCGGTCTTCCCTTTGAAATGGCGGCTCTGAGGATGGCAGTCAGTTGGTTGCAGGGTAGCGGGTGGGCAGAAACGCTGGTGCAAGCCGATATTGCCAGCCCAGGAACTGCGAACTCTTTCATAAAGGCTGCTCACGTCACACGCACCAGGCGAGGCCATCAGATAACAGCAGCAACCCTGAACATCCTACAGCACAAGGCTTATGGCAAATACACTGAAGATGCCCAAAGTGATGGTCATGAGCCCCTAGAGTTTGGTTTCTGGTGTCAGCAAAGGGCTGAATGTTGTCCCCAGTTTCAGTACTGGGCAACCACCCTCAACCTAGAGCTAAGTATCTTTACGTTTGTTAGATCACTACGAGAATCAACTTTCTCGCTATACATGGATGCTCTGGCTGAACTGTGTCAGTGGTTCTTCGCCTTGGATCATACTCATTATTCTCGGTGGGCTCCAGTCCACCTGAAGGACATGACAGAGCTCTCGGACAAGCATCCTGATGTGGCTGCAAAGTTTCAAGCTGGACATTTCACTACAAAAAAGACAGCGCTGTTTTTCTGAAATGGCACTAGACCAGGCCTATGAGCAGAACAATGCCTGCATCAAAGGTGATGGTGGTGCAGTCGGTTTGACTGAAAACCCTAGTGCACTTCGACGGTGGATGGTTGCAGGTCCAGAAGTAGCACGGGTCATTGCTGAATTTAAATCATCGCAGAAAGCTGAGCAAACCAAGGCTAACTTCCACCATCATGAGCAAACCAACACGACGCAGGACAAGTTTCTTCAGGATGTGAAAGCACTTACAATTGTCATGGAAGAAATGGGAAACCCATTTGAAGAAGAAAGTGCTGACCTAATGGTTCTTCATACAAAGGAAATCTTGTGTCCAGAAGCCGTTAAGAGTGTGCAAAATGTTGTCAAGCTTGGACAAGAACAATTCCATTCCTATGCAATAGAACGCCTTGAAGACAAGTTTAAGCCTATTGGTGACACTATTAAGCTCAACAAGCTAACACTATTCAGTTCTATGAAATCCAAGTCTCCAACTAGGAGTAAGCAGCAACTAGCCTTCGCAAAAGACGACTGTGGACTCTTCTCCAGGCTCTACATAGCCTGTCAAACAAGAGAGAGTGATTTGGACGAATTCTTCAGGCATGAAAACCGGGCCTATCCACCAGCACTCTCCAGTAATGGGAAACTCCGCTTCAGCAAGAAGGCCGACTTACTCACACCCCTTGAACAGCTTGCTGATAAGATCACTGACGCTCCACATGTCACCTCAATTATACTCGATGGACCTGCCGTTTTGGAAATGTTGAAGCCAGGAGGCAGTAGGACATTTCAAGAATACAGCACAGCTGTATTCATTCCCTATATTGAATCACAGCTCGAATATCGATCTCGACTTGACCTGGTATGGGACTGCTACCTGAAATCTGGGAGCCTAAAAGCAACAGTAAGATGTGACCGTGGCAAGGGCATTCGAAGACGCGTCATTGCCCCTGGTCCTCTACCTAGCAACTGGCAAAACTTTCTCCGCAACAGTGACAACAAAGAGGAACTCTTCAGTTTCCTGTCAGAACAGGTTATGCAGTTGGTTGTCAAAGAAAATAAACAGCTGGTTGTCACAGACAAGAAACAGGTACTCACTGTTCCACCCCGGAAGGACACTACCAACTTGGCACCATGCAACCACGAAGTGGCCGACACTAGGATGATGGTTCATGCAGCTGAGGCCTTGGAATGTGGTCATCGGCGAATACTCATTCGTACCGTCGATACAGATGTTGTCATCCTTGCAGTTGCTCTAGCGAATGAACGGAGTGAGGTGCTAGATGAAATATGGCTTACTTTTGGCACAGGAAAGAATCGACATTACATAGCAGCACATCAGATTGCAAGGGCCCTGGGACCTGAGAAGTCGAGAGCTCTTCCAGTGTTTCACGCAATAACGGGCTGCGACACGGTATCTGCCTTTGCAGGTTATAGCAAGAAGGCAGCCTGGGCCACATGTAATGCATTTCCGGAAGTGACAACCGCCTTCCTCAGTCTGGCTTCCACCCCAAGTGAGCTGCCTGATGGTGTCCTGTCGACACTGGAGAGATTCATCGTACTGCTCTATGACCGTACGAGCACATGCTGTGACGTGAACGTACTTAGAAAGAAACTGTTTTCAGGAAAATCAAGATCACTGGAGGATCTCCCACCAACACGAGCAGCTCTGGAGCAGCACACAAAGAGAGCTGCTTATCAGGCTGGACATATCTGGGGACAGGCCACAATAGCGTTTGTCAGTCTGCCATCACCATGTGACTGGGGTTGGATGAAGTCGGATGATGAGCTGGAACCACTCTGGACCACACTCTCTGAAGTGTCAAAGTCATGCCACGAGCTCATCTCTTGCGGTTGCAGAAAACAGCACGGTGGCAAGTGTAGGTGCAAAAAAGCTGCACTTAAATGCACTGGACTTTGTGCATGTGAAGGTGGCTGTTAAGGCCAAATATCTACAGAGATTCGGCCTCAATAGCCGAATGTTCAGAAAAAAAATTTAAGTTTTGGGAGTTCGGAAAATTTGTAGGTTAATTTCCCAGTGTAATGCTTTTACTTGTCTTTTTTATTGTAATAAACTTCGAAAAATATCACAAATGATTTTCGTAACCCGGATTGTGTATATTGATGCATTGCAATGAAATATGCAACTGTAAAAACAGTAATACATACTTTAGCGTGTCCTGAACGGCGGCCATCTTAAAATTCAATTGGCGCCCACAGAGGTTGAGTTTCTAGTGATTCCATACTAAAAATATTCACCATGTATTACTCTATATCTGTGCCAAAGTTGATGCTTTCATCATAAAATGCACAATTTTTGGCTATGCCGCTTTACTATTAGTAGTCTAACGATGTTATAGGTAACTCCGTCCTCTCCAGGAGAAGTAGACCTACCCCTGACGAGGGCGGCGTCAAGCTCCCACTCAGTATATGGAACATCACACTCATCGTGCTGTTTGCCCAGCATAAAGCTAATAAGATTACTTCTCTCTACAGACTTCGCATCAAGGAGTTCCCGAGTCCTAGCCGGTAACATGTTATAGCTAGACACATGAGTCCACTTTGTTATTAGCTCATTCGACTTTTGCAGAGGGTTTGGATGGGAGACGTGTCTACTGTTTTTACCTCTGATTGTGTTTATGTCTTTCCAGGCTTTGCTGAGGGATGTGTGTTGGTTCAGGCTGTTGACATATGTCTCCCATGCATTTTGTCTGAGTTCGTTTACACGTTCCCTGACAGCAGCAAGGGAAGCTTGATACAATTGTAACATTTGAGGTGTTCTTATTTGTTTGTAACCCTTATCCACCCTCCTGACTCTAGCCCTGAGTTTTTTCAGCTCAGGGTCATTATAACACTGCTGTTGCCTGTTCCCATTATGCAGACCACGTTTTCTCCTTTTTTTGGTGGAGGCATTGTTGGTGAAGTATGTATAAGTCCTATCTATCAGATCGTCATGGAAACTTTGGTAGTTGTCACGCTTGTAGTCCTTGTACCAGTCATGGATGAAGTCTATGAACTGGCTTTCATGTTCTTGCTTGACTGTAATTCTACGTCTGTTGAGTTTACCACTAGTAGGGGTGTCATTGGCTACATGTATACTAGCTTGGATTGGGCTGTGGTCAGACATAAGATCAGTGACAACATCAGATCTATGAGTTGTGTATGAAAGATTAAAACCAATACACTTGTCTAGACCCCCGCCATAGATGTGTGGTGGTTTATTATTACCTATAATTTGAACATCTTCATATGCGCTGAGAAGTGAGATAAGTCTCCTACCAATGGTGTAAGTGGTGGAGTCACCTAATTTCTTGTGTCTAGTATTCAGGTCACCCATCAGGACAGTGGGCTCAGTGTGTAAAAAGTCTGGGAGATCTGTGTACTGAAGCTGATCTGAGGGAGCATAGGCGTTTAGCACGTCGAGCGTGGAGTTGCCAAGGTGGATAGTGATCCCATGGTACTGAAGGTTGGTAGTCTTTTTGGATACAAGAGGTACATGCGGGAGTGACTTCGTAACATACATCAAACATGTGTGAGTAGAACTACGATCATAATACACATAATTGGGCAGACTGGGTGGGGGCCTACCATTAGGTATGAGACACTCCTGCAGACACACAATATCGATGTCCTCAGTCACAACTTTGTGGTGTAGGTCAGGATATCGTTTTCTAAGGGATCCTATCGGGTGTAGCACACACCTATCAGTGTTCTGGTCTCCAGCTCCCACTATCAGCCAAGTGCGGAGACCCTACATCAAGACCTACAGGCCGATTACTGACTCTGCAGTGCGTCTCTTCCGGCAGTAGATAGTTTAACATCCCTGGACTGAAGTACTTAGTGTGGATGACGTTGACACCACATGGATAAATTATACCAACACCACCACGGAAGCTCACCACCACTTCTTCTCCAAGAAGTCCGTCAGATCACACCCAGCTGACTTGCCCTAGATCACACCTCGGATCAAAAGACTTAGGCAACAGAGAGACAGTGCCTTTTATCTCGATGACCACAACCGCTACAGTTCCCTTCGCAAACCGAGTCATCCGTGAAATATGTACTTCAAAGAAGTCCCACTACTCAACCAAGTTGCAACACCTGAAGCAGACCAACATCAGTCAGTGGTATGGTAAGCTTAAAGAACTCTGTGGACTAAACAATAAGACACACCCCCTCCCCTTCCTTAGCCATCACACCAATGGTGACTTTGCTGAGCAATCAAACAACCATTTCGCAACTATATGCCAGACGCTCCCCAGGCTTGACGCAACCAGTCTCCTTGCTTACATACCAGCCTCCTTCCCCACTGACTTAGGAGAAGAATTTGAAGTAACAGAACGTCTAGACAAACTGAAGTTAAAACACTCCACCACCCCCATTGGCTTACCAATGAAACTCCACGAGGAGTTCTTCCCGGAACTAGCAAAACCCCTCTGCTCCATCATCAATGCTTCCCTCAGCCAAGCAAGATGACCAGCTGACTGGAAGACCTCATATGTGTCACCAGCGCCCAAGTCAACCAGCCCACAATCCTACAATGAGCAACGACCCAATGCCCAGCATAATCTGCGAAAGTTTCGTCTTTGACAGGGCTTATGCTGATATTGCAGGCGCCATAGATCATCTGCAATTTGGCAATATGAAAACTTCCTCCACCACTGACTGTATTGTCAGCTTTCTCGACTACATATACCGCCATCTGGTAAAACGAAAGATGTCTGTGGCTGTCGCCTTCATTGACTTCACAAAGCATTTGACCTAGTCGACCATAATTTAATCATCTACAAAGATATCGACTGGGGTTTCGGAGAAGTCTGAAACCATGGCTTTCAGACTTCCTTAGTGACCGCTGCCAAGCCGTACGCTTCCGTGGGGCTGTCTCCACTTTTCAGTCACTCACCTATGGCGTCCCCCAAGGTACCGAGATGGGACCGCTCTGCTTCCTTATGCTTATCAATGATGCCCTAAGAGAAACCTCTGTTCGCTGGAAATATATTGACGACTCCACCTTTGGGATCAATGTCAACAACTCGGCTCCTGACTACACCGCCCTCCAGGATTTATTGAACAGTCTCCAAAATTGGGCCACCAACAATCACGTCACCATCAACCATACCAAGTCCATGGTGTTGCACATCAACCTCTCCTCCGACGTTGTCCCACCTCCCTCCATTACTTTGGGCCCAAACTACTCCTGGTTTTCGACTCCACTAAGCTCCTCGGCGTCACTGTAGATAACTAACTGAATTGGAAAACACACGTCAATAAAGTTGTCATATCCTCCAGTTTTCGTCTCCACCTCCTCCGCCAACTCAGGTCCCTCAAAGTTCCTTCGCCCAATGTTTACACAACATTCATACTCCCCCAAGCTCACCTATGCCTCCCCTGCCTGGTTTTCCTCCCTAAATGCCACAAAACGTAAACTCCTAGAAAAAGTGCAAAAGAGGGCATGCAAGATTATTCTCTCCTCTTCCTACTCCACATATCAAGAAGCACACAGCACACTGACCCTCTCAGCTCTGTCTAACCATTACCACGACCTCATATGCACATTTGGTGAGAAGCTTCTGCACCATCCTCGACCCCGGCTCCTACTTCCACCCGATATCCCTCGTCCGCGAATTGTTGTTCGACATCACAACCGCATCCAACCCATAGGAGCACGTACTGATTGCTATAAGAACAGCCCAGTCCCAACCATTGTAAAAATTATCAATAACTCGTAATCAACCAGTTTATTCACTCACAGTCAATCTTACCTTTTTGCACTGTCACTATGTTGAAATGCTCTGTAGTATGACCTTCTCCCCACCCAGTTATTATATATCATATTTGCATCACATATTTCACTTGCATATTATTAGTCAATCAAGAGACCCATTCCCCAATTATGTAACTGTATATTTTCAGCCTTCCGCGACCATGCTTTTTCAATAAACCGTTAATTATTATTACTATTATTATTACACTTGTACATCAATTTGCGAGTCACTGAGACAGACAGACAGACAGACAGACAGACAGACAGACAGATAGACAGATAGACAGATGGACAGATAGATAGATAGATAGATGCAAGACAACTCATTAACAAACAGATCTACACCTACGACACCTGTGCTTCAGGCGTGTGGGGAATACAAGGTGAAAGCGATTAAACTTTTCAATGGCTTTAATATCAAAATAATGACTCACGCATTCGCTTACACTCTTTGGTCTGGAGAAATATAAACTAAGTCTATTCTAAATGTTCATTACACAACAGCGGATAGTTTATTAAGTTACTTTGGTAAAATCTATTAATATCTATGACTTGTGAACTAATAGGTGTTAGCTATATATGAAACTAACACATGCATTAGTCTTTAAAATTATTAGACTATTCTATGAAAATAAACATTTTACAGCTTAAGCAGGTCTTAATTTGACTTCATATTTATGATTGGTTAAATAAAATGTTAATTAGCGCAAGTAATGTACATAATTAACTGTTTGTTCATCAGAAATATTAATTCTAACCCCTTCAAATAAAAAATTAAATTTATTTAACACTGGATGGCTGAAAACAAGCTACCGTTTAAAAAAAATTATTTCCGCTCCACAAACTTTCCCAGGAACAACATCAACACGGTACATGTAAACAGTCGAGATCCTAGGAAACCTTTTTTTTTTTACTCCCAACGATTTAATTAAAACACGGAGATCATTCACGGCTCAGCTCTCTGCTTCAAGTGGCCGCTCCAGGCAGTTGTGTGTGTGTGTGTCGATGTTTCAACGCTGGTAGTTCGTTCCTTATTCATTTAATCTGTATACTGCGTGACACAGAACAGGAGAGACTGAGTTTAACGTACGCACTCCATACTCACTTTACTGTTCCTGTCGCCTCCAGTAGTTGGAAGAGAGAATCTTTTTAACCCGAGCCACTCACTGTACTCTAGCCTAGCTTAACCTATCTTTATATAGCCTTTGAACCTAACTTAACAGTCTCTCCGAACCAATGTTAAGTAAGCCTTTGATGAACTTAACAGTTTCTGAGCCTGTTAATCTAACCCTTGAACCTAACATAGCAGAACCTCCTATCCTATGTTAACCAAGCCTGTGATGAACCTAACCTAACCTAACCTAACCTAGCCTTTGAACTTAACCTAACCAAATCTAGTACCACCTAAATATAAGTCACCTTAACTAGAAATAAACCAAAGCTTTACCTGAGTTTCCTACCTAACATAATCTCCCTTAACCTAATTCATCCTATCCTCACTTCTTCTGTTAGGTGCTTCAATTTCTTCTGTTAGATGCTTCGTTTTCTCTTGATCGGTGCTTCATTTTACACCTGTTGGTTGCTTCATTTTCTCCTGTTATGTGCTTCGTTATATTCCGTTCGGTGCTTCACTTTCTCCTGTTAGGTGATTCAGTTTCTCCTGTTAATTGCTTCAGCTTTTCCTATTTGGTACTTTAGATTCTCATGTTAGGTGCTTCAACCTTTCCCGCTAGGTGTCACAATTTCGTCTGTGAAATGCTTCAACTTCTTCTGTTAGGTGCTTCAACTTCAGATAAGTCAGGTGCCTCAAGTGCTTCAAAGAGCCACTAGCACCTACTCTCTTCTCTTCCTCCACACGCGGCTGTGATCTGAAACACCCTGATGACACCCGTTTGAACCAGTGAGTGAACAGTGAGACACACCTGTCACTTATTGTGGCCAAATTCCCACACGGATCGTTTCTAGTTAAGCATAACATTATTTACACATGACGCTTAAAATGGTGCTGGGAAACTTTTCATTGGCGAAAGTAAAATTAAGATACCAAAGGATTTAAAATTTGCAATGAAAAACGACATTATGAATGTGATATTTCATTACAGCTTTTCAATATGAAAAGCAATATTAACGAGGAATTACATGTTAGATGAAAATTTTAAGAGGACAAGTGTTTCGAGGCTTACAAGACCCCAGTAGAGTACAGCGCTTCACACCAAATATGCGGCGGTGCCTCAGTACACATAAAAACACCAACTTTTATGAGAAAACTAAAGGTCGTGGGTGTCTTATCTCAGCGCATAATGGTAAGTGTAGTGAAATGTGTGAGAATAATTCAAGTTGGTAAGTGTGGGCGACGAGTTTTAGGGGCAATGTCAATGATCCGCGGTCCTTGGTGGTGGAGACTTAAGCTGCCATTTTCGCGGGCAACTAAGGTGAAACCAATACGGGAAGTGCTTCAATCTGTGCAGAATTATTGGCATAGAATTCCGATATTTTACCAGAGAACGATCAGCTTCACAGTTTGATGGTCAACAAATGACGGAGGATATAACTGACTACAAAAGGGGAAAAAAACAACAGCTTTAAAATGTCATGAAATAAACACTCTCTCGTGACACAAAAGTCGGCAAAAGAAGGAGAAAAATTCCGCAGGTTTTGTCGACTATCTACACGAGCCAGGATACCGCAGAGATAATTCAGCTTCAGTGAGAGAGAGAGAGAGAGGGGGGGAAAGACCTTATTATACTGGTGAGATGTAATGATTCTGTCCTTCATTTAACTTTGGGAAGTCTTTATATACAAGTTTGTTTCTTCCTCTTGTAAATTGGAGTCAATTACGATTCAAGGAAGAAAATTTGAGCGAAAAGAAAACCCAGACTATCCTTTACCTTCAATAGATAATGCGACTCCCAGCCCTTGTAAGTTGACTGGGTCCTCGGAGCGTTGTGAGAGCAGGTCCTTCCTTCCGCCCTCCTCTCTGGGAATACCAATTTTCTCTACCTCTCTTCATTAACACACACACACACACACACACCCACAGACAATGTGAGAAATTCTTCATCCTTCTATCTTTTTTTCTCTCCACTATCTCACTCATCCGTCCCCCTCTCTTTACCATCCCACTCACCCATATAGACAGCATGAGCTCACCGTCCCCCTCTCTTTACCATCCCACTCACCCACAAAGACAGCATGAGCTCACCGTCCCCCTCTCTTTACCATCCCACTCACCCACATAGACAGCATGAGCTCACCGTCTCCCTCTCTTTACCATCCCACTTACCCACATAGACAGCATGAGCTCACCGTCTCCCTCTCTTTCCGTATGTGTCTCTACACCTTCGCAATTACACACTGATATAGTTTTCTCTCTTTCTCTCCATCTGTCTGTCTCTCTTTTTTTACACACACACACACACACACACACACTAAGGATATACCACAGCCAACACCACCGTCATATTAACCTTCCTGGACAACTCAGGTTTATACATTTAATGGACAGGACGCAAAAAATATCCGAAAGGCAGATGTTTTCAGTTTTATTATGATCACGTTTTTAAATATTACGGTCAATAATACTAACATGAAATAATAATTCGACATGTTCTTCTTAAGAATAAATATTTTGTTCTCTAAATATATCGTCATAAAAATTAGTAACTGAAACGCAAATATTACAATTATAACATTGTAGCATCAGAACCTTACAGTAACATGATTGGCAATATTCTGTCATCATTTTGAAATATTTTTTTACTTGTACCTCCATTGTACCTGTAGCTGTATTGACATTTACTAATTAAGAGAGCGAGTAGTGTCCTGGGTCACGAACCAAACCGGAATTATGACATCAGTTGACCTAGCATGACCAAGCTGCCAACCCAAGTAATATCAAACTTCAAGTGAAATATATCTGTGATTTCCAGAAGTCGAGCAAGAGGAGAAATATTTGAAACACGTGTGTAAAGATTTAAAGTTCACTGATGTAGCAAAATTTGTGTTACAATGTTGCTCTTGATAATGGGAGAGAGAGAGAGAGAGTCATAATAAAAATATTAAGATTTTTGAATTAATCAACGTAGACTCGCCATATCACTGTACTTTTGTTGTGTGTGTGTGTGCTTGTATGTGCGCACACAGGGTGGTGTAATGCTTCCTCTCGCTTTCAGCTGCCGCCGCTGGCTATCTCTCGTGGCGAACAGGGAAACAAATTGCACAAGTCTTCCCCTGTCAGTACATAGCCACTTCATCATCAAGACTCCTGGTGTGCCTCCTCGTGACAACACACGGTAACTGGGTTCCTCGTGGGCCGAGGCTAGACCATCAAAGGATCTCGGAGCAGCAGTGGGCCCCAGAGGGACGGCCCACTGGCATGTGGACACGTTCTGGCGCCTACCAACCACTGCCCCGCTGCCTTGCGGATTAACCTTGGTAGGTATAAGATTACGGGAGTAAATCCCAAACGAAAATCTGTAGTGGAGCCCCGCATCAGGCAGACATGCTTACAGAGCTCCAACAAGACCCCAACGGCGGAAGAGGTGACCACAATGGGAACCCAACGACTACACCGGCGGACGAAGGCAATGCCTGATGGACAGGCTACTAAGGCGAAACCCCACAAACTGGGCTATCGGTATTCCATTGCATCTCTCCCTCTCACCAGTCGTTGCAACCCTTGCACCACTGGATCACGAAAATGGAGAGCCAAGATGTGTGGTTGCAGCCTGCGCCTCAACAAAGAGATCAACTCACACGCAGCCATCATCCAGCTCATTATACTCCTCCTCCTCATCAAAACCCCTATACCCCCAAAACTCCTATGGCGACGGAGAAGTGGCGATGGGGACAGGCAGATATGACTGCCGGGAGTCTATAGTCACAACTCTGCACATGGGTAGCACAGATAAGATGGTAGTTTATGCACTGGGATCTAGGCAGCAAAGCAATCCAGTCCTGTCTGTGCGACTGAGCAGCACTTTCGAGGAGCCACTCTGCTCACCCCATATGGAGAGGGGGCTAGAAAAGGTGCCCTAAACATAGCCTGCCTAATGAACCAACCTGACTGGGCCACCGCACCCAGTAAGGTCATCTTTATGCAGTCGAAAACGCTATCATCATGGCAGATTAAAACAAAAACAAACAATATATTCTCATATGGTCGCTGCATGGAATGTCAGGACCATTCTGGATACTGCCACAAATGAGCGTCCGAAAGAAGAACCGCCCTTGTGGGAAAAGAGCTGGCAAGGTATAACATCGACATAGCAGCCATTAATGAGTCCTGGCTCCCAAACGGGGGTTGACTCACAGAACGAGAGACTGGCTGGCTATTCCTTCTTCTGGAAGGGTAAGCCTGTTGTGGAGAGAAACCGCATTTATGGAGTTGGCTTTGCCATCCACCAACGCTTCCTACACAGGCTAACTGAAATGACTGTTGGGATCAATGAGAGTCTCATGACGCTCCGAGTCCCACTGAATCACTCACGTCTTGCCTTTTTCATCAGTGCATATGCCCCAACAATGGATGCAGAGAATGACATCAAGGAGGCCTTTTACGCCGACCTCGACAGAGTGCTAACCTCTATCCTTAGAGAAGATAAGGTTGCGCTCCTTGGTGACTTCAATGCTAGAGTTGGCAGAGATGCTGACATTTGGCAGGGAACTATAGAGAGAAACAAGTGATCGTGGGCCCTTCGTGCCCAGTGGCGAGTCTGGTTGTACAGTTTACCGAGGCGTGAAAGTTCGAACGCTCGTGCTTGGCCAGCGTGCAACCGCCGTCCGGCTGACAGCGTACAGCGACATCGTTTTCCAGATGGTCGTGGCTTATAATCATGGTCGTGGTGTTATAATCATGGTCGTGGTTGTTATAATCATGGTCGTGGTTGTTATAATCATGGTTGTGGTTGTTATAATCATGGTTGTGGGTGTTATAATCATAGTCGTGGTTGTTATAATCATGGTCGTGGCTGTTATAATCATGGTCATGGGTGTTATAATCATGGTCGTGGCTGTTATAATCATGGTCGTGGTTGTTATAATCATGGTCATGGTTGTTATAATCATGATCGTGGTTGTTATAATCATGGTTGTGGGTGTTATAATCATAGTCGTGGTTGTTATAATCATGGTCGTGGCTGTTATAATCATGGTCGTGGTTGTTATAATCATGGTCGTGGGTGATATAATCTTAGTCGTGGTTGTTATAATCATGGTCGTGGTTCTTATAATCATAGTCGTGGTCGTTATTATCATGGTCATGGTTGTTATAATCATGGTACGGGTTGTTATAATCATGGTCGTGATTGTTACAATAAGGGTCGTACCTAAGACTAACACAGGTAGAATAAACCCCACACCTTATCTTTAATCTCAATAAACCCAGATTAGCCTCACCTAATCAACAGGATTAGAGACTATTAGGATTGTACCACCAATACCTATACATTTCACACTGGATTAATAACAAAATATTTAATCACATTTCCAATAGCTAATATTTTTATTTTTTGGGGGGTACCCCCCTACATCCTTGTGTAAGGTGAAGCGCAGAAGCGTTTACAGCGCCCAACAGGGAAGCATGCTAAGTTCATGCTTGCCTTTATGTCTCATGAGTTAAGGGCGTAGAGGCCTGAAGAGTCAAGGGAGTAGAAGCCTGAAGAGTTAGTGGTTTATGTCATCAAGTTCCAACGCCTCCCTGAATACGAATTCGCAACTTTCGACTTACAACAGGTACCTACTTTACTGCTAGGTGAACAGGGACTAATGGGGGCTAGGAAGTAAGTCCAAACAACTTCCACTGGCCCTGAAATCGAGCCCGTGACATCTCGCTTGCGAGGCAAGAACGGTACTGCTTCTACCACCGGTCCCCCTCCAATAGCTAATGTCTTACGGATATCTTGTCAAGTTGTGAGTCTTACATGTCTATATAATTATGTTTCTTCTTACAAATATTTATAGTTCGTTGCATATTGTATTGTATGGTATTGTACTGTATTGTATCCGGCTGACAGCGTACAGCGAATGAGGGTGCGGCAAGTCCGTAGACTTGCATGGTTAATTAGGGTGAGTCAAGTCCGTAGACTTGCTTCGTTTCCCAGCGTAAATGAAATAGTTAATGTCTTCCTAAAGAAACCATCGACATGGGACCAGGTTTGTTCCACTCTACGAATTTTTTTCCGATTTTTCCACCAAGTTTGATGAAAAACAATTGTGCCGTTTCCGCTGCCCAGAACAGACAGACAGACAGACAGACAGCTAGTCGTCCTATAGTATATTAGATGAACTAGGCAAGTGTAATCTCAACGGCCTACTCCTCCTCAGCAAGTGTGCTGCACAAACCTCACTATGACCAATACCTTGTTTAGGCGGGCCGACAAGTTCAAGGGTTGGTGGCAACACCCACGATCCAAACACCTGCATCTCAATGACTACATCATTGTCAAAGAAAGAGATCGCCGAGATGTCCTCATCACCCGAGCCATGCATGGTTCACACCGCTGCGATATTGATCATTGGCTCGTCAGAGCCAAGCTCTCACTTCACGTTGCCCCAAAACAATGAAGGAAACAGAGCCTCCAGAAGAGGTTTTACTACTAAGCATTTGGAGGATCCAGCAGTAGCACATGCTTTCAGAGACCAGCTCAAATATGGGCTGGTAAACAACTCGACAAAAAACAACTCAAATCCCAGTGCCGAATGGGGTATTGTCTACATTGTCATAAATAAAAGCTTTCAGAGAGACGCTCGGCCAGATCGAAAGAATACACCAGTACTGGTTTGATGAAAATGATCCGAAAATCAAATGTACTTGTCGATGATAAACATGCTGTTTTAACTAACTGGCAGAACAACCCCCAGTCTCGGAAAAGAGCTGATACCTTTCGCAAGAAATAAGAGGCGGCCCAGTGCAAACTTCGCAATCTGAATTGATTTATTGATTTTTTTTTTCTTGGGGGGATTAGCCGACCCGGGCACAGGTCACTGACCTACATCCGGGCCTGGGGGGTGAAAATGTAATAGTAATACAAAGAATAATAATTCATAGTAAATAAAATTTATAATACAAAATACAAAATTGAAAATAAAAAAATTAAAATAATAATAATAATAATAATAATAATAATAATAATAATAATAATAATAATGATAATAATAATAATAATAATAATAATAATAATAATAATAATAATAATAATAATAATAATAATAATAATAATAATAATAATAATAATAATAATAATAATAATAATAAAGAAATACAAAAATGAAGAAAAAAAATTATCAAAAGTGATAAACAATATATGTATGTTGTGTTGTCAATAGTACGAGAAACAATTGAGACCCTGCAATTGTGTGTAAATGAGGCAGAAAGTCAGATCAGCAACCTGTTACTTGGTCACAATTTTCGTGATGCCATATAGCAGCAGGGTCTACCATTAGACAATACATTATGCTTCCAATATCTTCCCAGGCTGTAGTACCTCCCTGTTTGCAGATCCGCATAAGATGCACGAATTTTTCAATTCCAATAAAACATTTTATGGGCCAATCACTTATGGTATAGCCCCCTCCTCTAATCCGATGGTAACTCCCTGATTAAAGATGAAGAAGGCATCGTTCAGCGCTGGAAAGAGCACTACCCTTCACTGCTGAACCGAGACACTGATGTGGATGTCTTGACTACCCAGCAGGTCCCTCAGCATCCAGAGCCATCCCCCATTCCTGGATGAGGTACCTATTGCCATCAAACAGATCAAAAATAGCAGTCTCAGGGCCTGATGAAATCCCAGCCGAGGTGCATAAAGTAGGAGGACCTCTGCTTACCAACCATCTCTACTCTCTCCTGGAGAATTTATGGGAAAATAAGGAAATCCCAAAGCTCTTAAGCACGCCTCTGTCATCAATATTTATATGAACAAGGGAGACCGTTCAGACTGTGGCAACTACCATGGGATCTCGGTGTTCTCCGTAGCTGGCAAGATTAGTGCCCGAGTTCTCCAAAACAGACTTCTTCCTGAGGCAGAAGACATCCTCCCAGAATCTCAAAGTGGCTTTGGAATATCACGTGGCACCACTGACATGATCTTAGGTGCCCGCCTGATACATGAAAGTGCAGAGAACAGCGTCGTGACCTGTGTATGTATATTATGTATGCTGGATTATATATCATGTATGTATATTATGTATGTGCTCCATTTATGTATTATTTATTCAGCCTAGCTAGCAGCGTGTGGCAATGTTATTACCATATCCCACACGCTTAATTAATGTGCCTGGCGACGTATGGAAGCTGCTAATGTATCACTTGCCATACGTCGCCTATAGCAGTTGACCGGGAGCCTAGTCAAGAGAGAGTGCTGCTCTCCTTTGTGTACATACTCTTATCCAGTAAACCGAACCTACAAAACTATACAGGTGTTTGTGTTCTCTCCTGTATATAGAACTTATTATTCAGAACCTAACATGGCGCAGTGCGTAGTCTTACTGGATAATTACGAGTGATAGTGCAAAGTTTGTAGAAAGCCGGCTAGGGCCCCCTCCCGTCTTGGGTCAAGCCTTGGGTCAACTCCCGCGCCATCTCTCCTTGAAGAATTTCAGCAACTTTGAGCAGTGTCAGTGACAGTGATTTTCTGTGAAGTGTTTAGTGCATTGTGTGTTCGTGCCATTCATGTGTGACCTTGTTCTAAAGGATTCCCAAGGTATACGGCACATTCTGGGCATTTGTAAGGAGTAAAGTTCAGTGCACCCGTCTCTGACCACGTCCTGAGGGTAACTAGACTGACTGGGAGTCGCCGCGCCTCTCCCTCCACCCCCCCTCACAGCGCCGCCTCCACCCCCCCTCACAGCTGGGGCGAGACGCTCTACCGGCCCAGGACACACTCACACACATACATGTACTAACACTCGCTGACCGCGCGGCTTCCTTATATATATTTTATATATATAACCTACTTATCTGTGTATTTAATTAATTTTTTGTCTGAAATCTTGTTGATACGACGGGCTGACCGGTCAACACTGATTTAAGACATAGTACACAGAGGAAGTAGTTATGTCTCACGCCTTACGTAGCCGTGGACCCAGCGTCTGGATGACCCAGGCGGGTGATAGCCCCGCAGAGATGGATGACCAGACCGGCCACGACGCTTCAGCCCCCACATCGCGCAGTCCCTCACCTCAATATTCAGCGTTGTCTCCAGAGATAATTGTTTTACTGAAGTTTATGAGAGATGAGAAACGCGAGGATGAAGCCCACAGACGTTTGGCGGATGAGCACAGAAGGCAAGCAGAGGCAGAACGAGACAACCAACGGAGATTGGAAGACAGTGAACGGTTTGAAGCCTTGATATCTCGCCTCACTGTTAACCAAGCCCCTGGCTCTAACACTGCCTCGGTACTGACTGGTTCAGATACCTCATCCATGCTTCCTTCACACCCCCCAGCCCCACCTAAAGCAGCAGCTCAAACGCCGCCCATCTTGAAGCCTGATGAGACTTTCCAGACTTTTCGTGAATGGCGGCGACGGTGGACTGACTACTCTACAATGGTGGATCTCCAGAGTTTGTCACAGCCTAAACAACTCATCCAGCTGCGTATGTGCCTGTCCTTGGAAATTCAGCGTGTCTTGGAACATACGTTGCAGGTACCCCCAACCTCTTCGCTGTCTGTAGAGGAGGTACTGGACGTTCTACAACGGCACATCAAAGGACAGCAGAATGAAGCTCTGCGCAGGAGGGAATTGTTTAGCTGCAGACAGATGGAGGGTGAGTCTTTTGATGCCTTTTACGTGCGTCTTAAGAGAGCCTCGGAAGAGGTAGATATATGTCCAGGCCACCACCAGCAGTGCGAGGAGACCCAGTTGAAGCAGGTGATCCTGATGGGTGTTAAGGACGAGGAACTTGTCCAACGCCTCACCTCCCTCGACTCTTCCTCTTCTCTTAAGGATGTGTTGACGATATGTCGCTCCTATGAGGCTGCCAGGTGTGCCACCTCTGCCATCCGTGCTCCCCCTACAGCTGTACGCGCTGTGTCCCGGTACAAGAAGGACAAGAAGTCTGTTCCTACGCCTTCGCCCACCACGTCCACGCCTGGTTTATTTTGCAACAACTGTGGTAAGCAGCACGGAACACAGGTGTGTCCAGCTGCTCAGTCTACCTGCAACAGTTGTGACCGTAAGGGCCACTGGTCACTCACAGTACGGTGCCCAGCCAAACGCGTCCAGTGCAATGTGTGTGGTCGTCTGGGCCACTATGACAAGTGTTGCCCTTCCAACATACCCAAGGGACCGCGTCGGCGGAAGCTTCAGCCCCCCTCCACCAGAGAGGGCCGCCCACAGTCTTCCAATCAGAGGTACGACGACTCTTGACAACGCTCGAGCCACATTAGGAATGTGTGCTCCCCCCCGCGTCCCAGGACCAAAGTCCCCCAGTACATCAGCGTCATCGTGACCTACGGCGGTGTGTCATCCCGTCTTCAGATGTTGCCCGACACCGGCGCTGATGCTACAGTCATCGGTCCCCAGCATTTGCAATGCTTGTGGCTCTCTCCAAGTGATCTAGGACCGCCCCCCAAGGATCTCCGCTTTATGGCAGATGGTTCACAGATGACCCCGGCCCTAGGTTCACTCTATGCACACGTCACCTTTGGCAACAGGTCGTGTCAAGCCTGGATTGATGTGCATAATGGCGTCCCGACTCCTTTGCTGTCCTACAGACATTGCCAAGAGTTGGCCATCATCCCCCAGGACTTCCCAACACCGATTCTCGAGGTAAAACACGCCAACAGGGTGCACGAAGGGAGCAGCAACTACCCTGCTGCCGCCCTGCCCCTACCTCTGGCCAGTGACACCTCTCCTTCGGTAGTTGTCCCTGCTGCTTCAAGTCTCCACGCCTTGGCTCGCCTCCACGACAGTCACTGTGGAGCCGAGGCCACCAAACGGCGTGCAAGACAGACTGTGTTCCGGCCTGGCATCGACCCCGACATCTCCAATGCTGTCCAGGTGTGTAAGCCCCGCCACGTATTACAACCCAGCCAGCAGCAGGAACCCTTTATGAGTGACGACAACCCCACCCGCCCCTTTGAGTCTGTGTCGGCCGACTTTTTCTGTGTGTCAGGAAAGTCCTTCCTCGTTATCGTCGACCGTCTCTCTGGTTGGCCGGTTGTCATCAAGTGCGGTAATGACACGACGTCTGCCGCCACCATCAGCAAGTTCCGCCACTACTTCCGTGACGTGGGCGTTCCTGTACGCCTGCGAACCGACGGAGGGCCTCAGTTCACAAGCCGGGACTTTGCTGCGTTCCTTGACCGATGGGGAGTCCGGCATGTGTTGTCATCGCCCCATTACCCGCAGTCCAACGGCCACGCTGAGGCTGCTGTCAAATCCCTGAAGCACCTCATCCTTAAGGTGGCCCCTTCTGGGAACATTGACTGCGAGGCCTTCGACAGGGGTCTTCTTGAACTCCGCAACACACCTAACTACACCGGACGCTCCCCTGCCCAGGTTTTGTATGGACGCCCCCTTCGTTCTTGTGTCCCTGCTCACCCTCAATCCTTCTCCAAGGAGTGGCAGGCCAAGACAGAGGATTGTGATCGCCGAGCCGCCGAACGTGTTCAGGACGTCGTCGCCCGCTACAATGACCACACCCGTTCTCTCCCCAGGTTGAGTGTCGGCACCCAAGTCCGTGTTCAGGACCCGACCTCCCTACGTTGGGACAAAGTAGGCGTAGTCATGGGTCTCGGCAGGTCACGGGACTACCAGGTGCGGTTACCCAGTGGTCGTGTGTGGTGGAGGAACCGCCGTTTTCTCCGACCCGTAACAATGCCTTCTGCTGGCCCCGCCACCAGTGTTGAGTCCCATACCCTTCCCAGTGATGAAGTCCCTCGACGCTCAGAACGGATCCAAAAGAAAAGGTCCGCTCAAGACTTTGCTATGAGCGTATAGGGGGGAGGGAGGTGTATGTATATTATGTATGCTGGATTATATATCATGTATGTTTATTATGTATGTGCTCCATTTATGTATTATTTATTCAGCCTAGCTAGCAGCGTGTGGCAATGTTATTACCATATCCCACACGCTTAATTAATGTGCCTGGCGACGTATGGAAGCTGCTAATGTATCACTTGCCATACGTCGCCTATAGCAGTTGACCGGGAGCCTAGTCAAGAGAGAGTGCTGCTCTCCTTTGTGTACATACTCTTATCCAGTAAACCGAACCTACAAAACTATACAGGTGTTTGTGTTCTCTCCTGTATATAGAACTTATTATTCAGAACCTAACAACCTGTACATGGCTTTCATCGACCTAACGAAGGCCTTCGACTCGGTCAACAGAGAAGACCTCTGGCGGACCCTCAGCTGTTTTGGCTGCCCACCAAAATTCATCGCCATTGTGAAGCAACTCCACGATGGCATGAAAGGCAGTGTCATGCACAATGGCACCCAGTCTGAGTTCTTCCCTATCCAAGCAGGGGTAAAACAAGGATGTGTAGTGGCACCAACTCTCTTTTCCATTTTCTTGGCTGTCTTCCTTACTCGTGCCAGTGCCAATTTGCCGGTGGGGTTGGACATCGAGTACCGGATGAAAGGTCTTTTCAATTCAAACGACTCCGAACAGGAACAAAGGTGTCGGCAGCTTCCATTACTGAACTTCAGTATGCAGACGACCTCACCCTTGTCGCTCACGCTGAACACGACATACAGGATATCCTCAACACATATGCAGATGTGTATGCACACTTCGGCCTTGAGGTGAATGTACGTAAGACTCAGATTCTATTTCAGTCTGCCCCTGGTTCAGCCACACCACCACCATCCATCCAGTTTAACGGTACTACCCTCTCTAATGTTACCCACTTTCGGTATTTCGGCTCCCACCCGTCCACCACTGCAGATATTGATGAATAGATTCAGCATCGGCTCAGATGTGCGTCTCACGCCTTTGGCACACTCCGAACCCGTGTCTTCAGTTGTAGGGAGCTGAAATTATCTACAAACTTGCATGTATATCGAGCAGTGGTCCTTCCCACCATGCTATATGATAGTGAGACATGGGTGGCATACAGGAGGCACCTCAATGCACTTGAAAACTTTCACCAATGTAGTCTACGTTCCATCCTCCGAATTCGCTGGGAAGACAAGAGAACAAAACTCAGTATTCTCCCTAACACCAACTGTAGGAGCATCGGGGCTACCATTATCCATGAACAACTACGCTAGACTGGCCATGTAACCCGCATGGATGACAGTAGACTGCTAAAGCAGCTACTTTATAGTCACCTAGAGAATAGTAAACGTAATGCTGGCAGGCAACTGAAAAGGTATAAGGATAGTCTTAAGACAAACTTGAGCATCTGCCAAATCGACCCCCTCACCTCGGAGACGATTACTCCATACCGTAACGCTTGGAGGATCACCACACAAGAAGTTGTCAATTCTTTCAAATTAGCCCAACTGCATACTGAGGCAGACAAACGCCAACGCCGGAAAGACGCTGCCGCCGCCCTTCCCGCACTAGAAGTAGCCCTCCACATGTGCAACATATGTGAACTATATTGTCGGTCCCGTATCGGCCTCTTTTGTCACCTCAGAACTCACCAATGAAGGTGACATCCTTAATAACTCATATCATTGTATCATAGCTGGATGATCGTCATACTCGATTCCGAGTGACAGCAAAGTAATAGTAGAGTAGAGTAGTTTGTGTGTGTGTGTGTGTGTGTGTGTGTGTCTACCACACCACAATGGTAATTTCACCTGATGTTCATCAATTGAGACCTATGGCGATGATGAAGCGGACGGTTCCACCAAAGATTTTTTTTTATGGGGAATAGCCCACCCGGGCAGAGGTTAGCGACCCGCAACGGGGTCTAGGGAGCGAAAAAATAAGAGTACCACGTAAGGGGACAGACGTGTGCCCATAGGTACTCCTGTCATCCGGATCGTCATACAAAGGCCACCTCAATCTCTACCTACCCCTTCGCCGGCAAGTGTTGCCAGCGATGGGGGGGGCGGGGTCAATGTAAACGCCCCAGAAGAGGCGTCCGCTCTCTCATGGATACACACATTTCTGATACGGATAGTCATAGTGCATCCCACACCCTGCAAGAGTCAAACCTCAGTGATAGTGACAGTAACTGTAATGTCTCTATGGGAAACACTTGCCGGAGTGGCAACACCAATGCCAAGGGCAGTGAGCTTTCCCTCACCACCTGCCCCTCTGCCAACCAACCAAGTAAGCTGAATCTGCACTTCCCCAAGGACTCACTGAAAACTGTCAAGGAACGGTTTAATTGGACAACAAAGAATTGGATACGACACTGTCTCACCATGCAATTCCGAAAAGGTAAGAACCGTAACTTTATCAAGTATCTGACTCCTGAGGTCTAGGAAACACTTAGTACTGTTGGATTTGACGGGGTATTCCTCGTGCCTCCACCTGCTGACGCAGCAGAATATCGCCACATCCTACTTGAACAGTTCCCCCTATACGCTGAAGTCGAAGATGCTCGTAACTTTAATCCACGTATACTCAGTATACGTCGACACTACCGAGGGAAGACCCCACAAGCAGCTATCATAGTTAAATGGAAGGGGAGGGAGTGCCCAACCACTGTTGAGGCCCACCCAGTCCTCCCTCCACTGTATGCAGAACCATATCACCCCGGGCCTGCTTTTTGTGTTATTTGTTCCCATTGGGGTCACACCTTCACAACCTGCTGCTGACATGATCGTCCCAGAGTGTCGCTTCTGTTCACGTAACCATCACTCGTCCGTCTGTGCCCAGAAAATCAAAGTCCACTTCAATAGGAGTGGTGTGGTAATTGTGGTGACTGGCACAATGCTGACTCACGGCAATACCCCAAACGTCCCAGGAGAAAAGCCTCCCCAAAGGCTGCGTCAACCTCAACCTTCCCCCCCCCCCCCCAGCCTACAGGGCCGCATCCCTCTGCGTCCCCTCCTCTGGCAACAACTTCTTCAACAACACCTGCCCCTGCCTGGTCTCACCTGGCTGCAATACAGCAGTCCCGGCCGTCTCCTAACTCAACTACTACTGGGCCTCCTCCCCGTCTCAACTCAGAAGCTGTCAGGCCTTGTGCTCCCACCGGTCCCCACAACCCCCCTCCCGTGACACGACACAGATCATATCCCTCTTACACGAATTTACCAACTGTATTGAAAGACTCTTTGATACACTGTGTACCGCCATCTCCAACCTACACAGACTATCCCTGCCTTCAGCTGCTACCCAGTCACCCCCCTCTTCTGGTTTGACACAAGTTGGTAGCCCCCCTGTGTACCCCTCTTGCCCACGGCCTACTCCACCGCCGCCTGGCATCACTGCTTACGTGGTACCTACCGAGCCTGCCCCGGTGTGCCCTACTGCCCCCGTCCACCCACCACAAGCCATGCCTGCTCATGGACCCGAGGACACCACCCCCAGCTCCCCGTCCCCCACCTGCATGCCGGCACCTGGGGCCCATCCACTCCAGTTTTCCATATCAATTGACCACCATGCAGACATGCACGTGGACTACGTATCTACACGAGGAAGGACGTCCCCTACCAACCTCTCAACGTCCCCCTTGAAGCCGACACTACCGACGTACACGCCATCACAATCACACTAAAATGTCTGTCCCTCAATATTGTCAATGGCTATGGCCTGGCACTTGACATTATTAGGGACCTGCCACCCAAAGATGGGTGCTGTAGGAGAGCAGATCACCAGTGTATCTCGCCGGGCGAAAGCCATACTGGTGATCCGACAAAAGAGAATGGCGTTCAAGGTGACGGAAAAAATGAGAGTTAAATAGTTTCGAAAACCTTAGAGAGGGATGAAGTTACGGCAATGGGGCAATAGTCAGAGGGATGGAAATGGTCCCCCTTCTTTGGGATGGGTTGAACCGAGGCATGCTTCCATGAAGAAGGAAAAGTTTGGGTTTTGAGGCAAAGGCGAAAGAGGCGAGCAAGCACAAGGGCTATAATTTCAGCACACTCCCTCAGAATGCAAGGGGGTATTCCGTCCAGTCCATGCGCCTTATTGACATCCAACCTGGATAACATACCAGCAACCTTACGAGTGGAGATTATAGGAAAGTGCAAAGGTTCAGTAGGAGGAGCAGGAATAAGAGGGATAGAGTTGTAATCGTCTAAGGTGGAGTTAGAGGAGAATAAGGTGCCAAAGAGATTGACTTTATCAGGGGGAGAGTTGGCTAAAGAGTTATCAGGTCGGAAGAGAGACGAAAAAGAGAGAGTGCATTAGTTAGTACAGATGTTATTGGTAAAGGACCAGAAGGATTTACTAGAAGACGAGTTAGTCAGGTCAGCGGTCTTTCTGTTTATAAATTTCCGCTTGGCCCTACGAAGACTAGCCTTACAGCGATTCCTAAAAGCAATGAAAGAGGAGTGGGTAAAAGGAGAAGGAGATAGTTTCATAACTTGATATGCCCTATCTCCCTCCCTACATGCAAGAAAACAGGAACGATCAAGCCATGAGTGTAAAGTGAAAGTTTTGGTAGAAGATGGAATAAATGCACTCATACCGCCCTGTATAACCGCAGCAATGCTGTCAGCGCATACCGAGGCGTCCCGAGTGGAAAAGCAACATTCATCCCAAGGAAAGTTGGAGAAGAATTCTCGCAAGGATTGCCAGTTTGCCCTCCGATAGTGCCACAGTTGGCGTTTAGAGGGGGTGGGGGAGGTTCTCGTGCCCAGTTTGGTCTAACAGAAATAAGGTTGCGATCAGAGGACACTAAGGGGGCAGAAATTGAGTATGAATAGTGTGAGGGGTTAGAGGTAAAACAAAGATCAAGAATATTAGTAAGTTGATTGTGTCGATTTGGAACACGTGCGGGGTGTGTTATTATTTGTTCCAGATCATTAAGTAGGGAAAAGAGAGTGGCTCAGCTCCACCTGGGTCATCCCTTGCAGAGCCAAGCCACTCTCTGTAATGCACATTGAAATCCCCTTGGTAGAGGATCTCGGTGTTGGGGTGTGTGGATAGCAACGACTCATGGCAAGAAGTGAGATAGTCAAAGAGTTCCAAATTGCTGGTAGAGTTGGGAGAACAGTATAGGAAACAAAGGAAAATAGTCAGAGTTGGTAGAGATATTTTAAGCCAGATGACATCATAAAGAGAAGATTCAAGATCCGTGAGTCGAGCTATAGGTGTACGTGTGTTGCAGTAGGCACATACACCTCCCTTAGAATGGAAAGAGGTATAAAGGTTGTAGTTGGAGACTTGAAAAGTTTTGGGTGAAGCTGCTTTGGTCAGTTGAAGTTCAGATAGTAATAACAGGTCGGGGGAAGAGGTTAATAGATGGTGCACCACAGAAGGAAAATTGGATCTCAGGCCGCGAATGTTGGAAAAATGAAGTGTGAAAAAACCAGATCCTCCAGCAACCGCAGTGACATCAGTTGAGGCCCCAATAGTTTGATGATGATCAACTCAACTCGGCCCGGGGGTCCACTACCTTCCCGACCAGTGGGACTCATCCTAGAAGGCCCCGCTTTAATATCATTGTCAACTGATATCATAGGAGAATAAAAGAATAGAAAGAATAGAACAGATCAAAAGTGAGATAGGTTATATATGTTGTGTTGTCAATTGTAAAAGAGACACTTGAGACCCTGCAATTGTGTGTAGATGAGGCAGAAAGTCAGATCAGCAACCTGGAACTGGTCAAAAATTTTGTGATGCCATATGGCAGCAGGGACAACCATTAGACAACACATTATATTGTTACTCAAATGTAAACTAGATAATGTGTTAA
Source organism: Homarus gammarus (assembly GCA_958450375.1). NCBI lineage: Eukaryota > Metazoa > Arthropoda > Malacostraca > Decapoda > Nephropidae > Homarus > Homarus gammarus. The sequence goes on from CAUDMG010002844.1 coordinate 218,165, forward strand.
ATTATACAATGAATGCATACTTGTATTGATGACTGATGACTACTGTAGATTAAGAGATACGACACATAATTGATAAAAAGAGAGAAAGAAAGAAAGAAGCATTGGTAAAAAAAAATTACTTCTTGCTATTATCGTCTACCTAGGAGGGTGAACGATGACGTCACACTCGCTTTCTATGATGAACACCAAAAGGATCATCTCACCAAAGTTTCACCACGAGTGACTGTAATTTCTCACAGGAAGTCCATGAAAAGTAAAAATGAAAAAAGAAGAAGAAATAATGGACGTAAAACAAAGAGAAGAAGAAAAATAGGTCTTGATTACGTGACTTTTTGAAGGGAGGGGAGGGAAGGGGAGGGGAGAGGCAAATTGGATGCAAATTGACAAAAACATAATTTGGCGTTAATGTGTTAATGTCATTTGGCGGGGACGTCGAGGTTGCGAGGTTCCATTTTTTGGACTAGGAACAAAGTGCATTACGACGAGAGAGAGGGAGAGAGAGAGAGTAATATGGAGCGGGAGGACATAACTGCGGGAGGAGGGAGCATTATACATAATTACAGCGACAATATAATAAACACATATAGAAGACTAGACATGACCTCATATTGCTAGTGGTAAGGGAGGAGGAGCCCGTGATGACTATATTCTCTTGTGGTGACCTTATTGTGACATTAATGCATGGTGATCTTAATGTGACCTTGTTAACATGTGGTGACCTTATTGTGACCTTAATGTGTAGTGATCTTATTGTGACCTTGTTAACATGTGGTGACCCTATTGTGACATTAATGTGTGGTGACCTTATTGTAACCTTAATGTGTGGTGACCTTATTGTGACCTTCTTAATGTGTGGTGACCTTATTGTGACTTTCTTAATGTGTGGTGACCAATTATGACCATCCTTGTGTGGTGACCTTATTGTGACCTTTTTAATGTGTGGTGAGCTTGTTGTTACCTCCCAACTATAAAGACCCCAAGTGACCTCTCCCTCATCTACAGTGACCCTGTATGACCTCTCCCTCATTTATAGTGACCTTGTATGACCTCTCTCTCATTTATAGAGACTTAGTGTGACCTCTCTCTCATTTACAGTGAGCCCATATGACCTCTCCCTCATTTATAGGGACCTCATGTGACCTTTTCCTCATTTATAGTGATCCCATATGACCAGTCCGTCATGTATAGTGATCCTGTGTGACTTCCACCTCATTTAGTGACTCCGTGTGACCTCTCCCTCATCTACAGTGACCCTGTATGACCTCTCCCTCAATTATAATGACCTCGTGTGACCTGTCCCTCATTTATAGTGACCCCATAATGACCCCTCCCTCATTTATAGTGACCTCGTGTGACCTCTCCTTATTTATAGTGACCTCATGTGAACTCTCCCTCATTTATAGTAACCTCGTGTGACCTCTCCCTCATTTACAGTGACCTCGTGTGACCTGACCCCGTGTGTGTGAGGCTCCCTCCATACCTTCGGCTGAGTGAGTCAGCCATTAAGAGGACTGCGTCAAGAGCCAACTTGTGTGTTAAGGAAATTGCCAGCGTGTATTGTATTATTAATGCTTGCTCGGGGCATCAACCAGGTCTCCTCCGTGTGCTTGTACCTGCAAGAATGTGTGTCTGCACTTGCTTCTGAGTGTAATTGCGTAAATACACCTTCGTTCCTTATTGCTTGGATACTTGTCCAGAGAATTCATGTGTATGTAAGTACATATATACGTACGCATAAGGTACGTAATAGTCATGTTTGTCTGTGTTTATAAGAATGTGTGTGTATGTATATGTTTGCTTATTAGAATACTTGTGAAAATGTGTCTACATTCTGTGTTGTTTAAATTTACATAGTGTGTAATAATAATAATAATAATAATAAATAATAATTGACGGTTTATTGAAAAAGTTCTGCAGCCCGAAGGCTGAAAATATACATTGGACATAAATGACGTATTACATACATTGGTGGTTTAACAAAAGCCTTCATTAGAGAAAGGTAAAGGAACATACAGTGAACATACAGATTAATGTAGGTGTTGAACAGCAAAAACGTAGTGTAGTAACTCCCTCCCAGATGGTGTTAGGAGGGACCTCACGTGGTGTAGTAGTTCCCTCACAGATGGTGTTATGAGGGGCCTCACGTGGTGTAGTAATTTCCTCACAGATGGTGTTATGAGGGGCCTCACGTGGTGTAGTAAATCCCTCACAGATGGTGTTATGAGGGGCCTCACGTGGTGTAGTAATTCCCTCACAGATGATGTTATGAGGGGCCTCACGTGGTGTAGTAATTCCCTCACAGATGGTGTTATGAGGGGCCTCACGTAGTGTAGTAATTCCCTCACAGATGGTGTTATGAGGGGCCTCACGTGATCTAGTAATTTCCTCACATATGGTGTTATGAGGGGCCTCACGTGGTGTAGTAAATCCCTCACTGATGGTGTTATGAGGGGCCTCACGTGGTGTAGTAATTCCCTCACAGATGGTGTTATGCGGGGCCTCATGTGGTGTAGTAATTCCCTCACAGATGGTGTTATGAGGGGCCTCACGTTGTGTAGTAATTCCCTCACAGATGGTGTTATGAGGGGCCTCACGTGATCTAGTAATTCCCTCACAGATGGTGTTATGAGGGGCCTCACGTGGTGTAGTAATTCCCTCACAGATGGTGTTATGAGGGGCCTCACGTGGTGTAGTAATTCCCTCACAGATGGCGTTATGAGGGGCCTCACGTGGTGTAGTAATTCCCTCACAGATGGTGTTATGAGGGGCCTCACGTGGTGTAGTAACTCCTTCACATATGGTGTTATGAGGGGCCTGACGTGGTGTAGTAAGTCCCTCACAGATGGTGTTATATGAGTGAGGTGTGGTCCCAGGCCTTCCTATCGTAGACGGATTAACACATCGCTGGTTGTTGGGTCTCACGGGCGGCTATCACTGGGTACCTGGGACCTCACTGTGTGAAGGTCAACCCGGGTACGACTGTTACTGTTGAGTTGTTCTCACTGACTTAAGCACCGTTCACCACTGTTCACCTCTGTTTAACACTAGTTCCAACACTGGGCCAACACAACAGTTAACCTGGCTGCTCGGAGAGGAGCGCCAGGCACGTCTCGACCCTTCGGTGGTCAAGGATGTAGTGTGTGTGTGTATGTGTGTGTGTGTGTGTGTGTGTGGCGCAATTCTGGTTGTATTTTACACCTACTAGAAATGTGGACCGCGTTAAACCGCCAGTAGTTAAAAAAACTTTGTACTGGCGGATGTAAAGGAAGGAATTGCTCCTTTGTCCGTGGCAACGAAGGTATTTTCAATTTAAACTGATGGGGAAAAATACCCAAGATGATAAGAGCAACTTTTTCTCGGGGATGGATCACGAGTTACCTGAAGTGGGAACATTAAATCAATTAATTGTGTTTGTGTGTTTGTTACCTTTCCCTTGTGGTCACACTCTTCAGTGAAAGGCTACAAGGAAAACCCCAGTCAGAAAACCAGCCAGAGCTTTGAGGGGCACATAATGGACATACACATCATCTGGCAACCCCTGTAGGTTCGAACCGGAGTTCGACTTTCCAATTCTGATTTGGTTTAGTTTCCTTTCTTAGTTATATTTTCTTTCTATAATTATTTATTATGTTTAATTAGGTTATACAATAAATACATGCGTTTTAATTTTTAAGTTCTTTATAACTTATATATCTTTGGATTAGCACCAATTAAATATATGAGATATATAAAGCAAGTTTCTGATTTTCTTACAAATGTGACTGTTGAGCCTATGGCATAACACTCTTGGAACACGTGCTTATTAAGCTCCAGTAAGACCCCAACGACAGACTATACAGAAGATATGAAACCTGACAAATTGGGCTATGGACAGTCCATTACAACTCCCCCCCCCCCCCCCCCACCGGAGATACTTGGGCCACTGGATCAGCAAAAGGGAGAGCCAAGGTGTCTAGTTGCAGCCTGTGCTCCTGCCTCACCAAATAACTCACACGCAGCCATTATCCATTTCACCACACTCTCCACAGTCACCGTAACCCCTAAACCCCAAAAAGTCCAATGGCGACAGGCGTGTGACGACGAGGACAGGCAGAGATGACTGCCAGGAGCCTCTAGTCACAACTCTGCACATGAACGGTACAAATAAGATGGTCGTTTATGCAATGGGATCAAGGTAGCAGTGCAATCCAGCTTTGTCTGTGCGACTGAGCAGCCATATACACGAGGCACTCTGCTCACCCTACATGGGGAGGGGGCTAGAAAATGTGCCCTAAACGTTGGGGTCATACCCAATGCGGGCAGAATCATCACAAATTATCAAAACAAAAACAAATTATACAACCTCTTATGGTCGCTGCATGGAATGTCAGGATTCTTCTGGATACTGACACAAATGTACATCCTGAAAGAAGAACCGCCCATATGACAAAAGAGTTGTCTATAGATGACATCAACGAGGCTTTTTATGCTGAGCTTGATCGAGTGCTAACCTCTATCCCCCCAAAAGAATTTGGTTGTGCTCCACGGTGACTTCACTGTCAGAGTTGGCAGATATGCTGACTTATGACAGAGAACCATAGGGAGAAACAGAGTGAGCAAGTGTAATACAAACAGTGTGTAGAACATGGCTTTACTAATACCAATACCTTGTTTAGACAACCCGATAAGTTCAAGAATTCTTGGTAACACCCACGACTCAGAAATTGGCATCCCATTGACTATATTATTATCATAGAAAGATATCGCCAAAATGTTATCATCACTCGATCCATGTATGACTCATTGTGAGATGATCAACGCCTCACCAGAGCAAAACTCTTCATTCACGTCTCCCCAAACAGGGAAAGCAACAAGACACCAGAAGCAGTTTCAACACCAAGCTACTTGACGATCAGGAGGTGCAAATCTCTTTTAGAGAGCAGCTCGAAGAGGAGCTGAAGTACAATGAGAGACAAAAGTCGTGTCGTGAAATTTGGTGAAAACATATGCCGAAGGGCTAAAACGTTTGGTGCGCTCTGCCATGTAGTAGGGTTCTCATAATGTTTCACGAGTTATATTTAATTTTCGGACAAAACCGCGACACGACTTTTGTCTTTGATTATACAATCCGACAACAAACAATCTGCATTCAAGTACCAAATGGGGTACTCTTAAGGCCATCATCAAAAAGACCTGCAGCTAGACCCTCGGCCAGATCAAAATAAAATTCCAGTACTAGTATGATAAAAATGACCAGGAAATCAACTTACTCAGTTTTAGCAAACGTGCTGTCTTCATTGACTGGAAAAATAAACCCCCTGTCTCAGATCAAAGCTGCTACATTCCGCCAGGAGAAGGCAATGGTCTAGCGCAAAATTCGGAAAATGACGAACGAATGATGGACCATCACCTGCTAAACTGGAACACCGATGTAGATGTTCTGATTACCCAGCACCTGGAGTTGGTCCACCTCGTTAACTCTCCATCCCATGACGAGGTAGCCACTACCATGACGCATTAAATATCACCGGTCCCGAAACGGCCTCTCGACCCACCTCAGAGCTCACCAAAGATGACATCACCAATAACTAATATCATTCTGTCATCGCAGGAAGATTGTCATGCTCGATTCTGAGTGACAACAAAGTAGTAGTAGTAATACACTCAGGACAGCTTCCTTGCCCCATTAGATTTTCAAATACTGGCAATAATACCCCGTCTATTCTGTCAGAAGACGCACACAAGGACAAAGTGCAAAGAAAATGTGGCAGCAATGATGAGAGGGTTGACAGTGTGAAAAAAGGAGCTCTTGATGGTCTACGTGAGGCAAAAACACTGCAGGAGAAACTAAAATTCATAGGAGACGGAAAGCAAATCACCGAGGATGTTGCCAGAAAGCTTGGTAACAAGATGCGTGTGGGAAAAGTGTCCTAAGCAGTAAGATATCTCACAGAGGAATCTTCCTGTGGTGTTCTGCCAATAAACAGAGAGACATTAAAAGAACTGAATGAAAAACATCCCCCTGCAAGTGAGAGGGAAGACATCAGGTTCCAGGGTGCCTATATACCTCCAAATGCTGTCATGTTCGAGAAAATAACAGGAGGCATGGTGTGGAAAAAAGCAGTGAAGACACAGGGAGGGGCAGGCCCTTCAGGCCTGGTTGCAGATGGTTGGAGAGTCATCCTCAGTACTAACAAGTTTGGTGACGCAGCAAGTGATCTTTGCATTGCGACCGCCGCCCATGCAAAAAAGCTAGCAATCTTGTGCTGCCATCACTTTCATGTTGGCCTATAAGGGTGGGGGAATTGCTGCAACGGATCATTGGGAAATGTATAATGGAGGAGGTAAATGATGACGTCAGGGCAGCTGCAGGGAGCCTGCAAGTATGTGGTGGCCACCAGGCTGTGGGGGCGGGGGGGAGGGAGGCTGCCATTCATGCCTTGAGAAAGATATTTGAGCCGCGTGATTGTGAGGCAGTATTCCTGGTTGACGCTTTCAACACATTCAACATAATCAACGGCAAGGTTACACTGCCCAAGATCAAGATCAAGTGTCCAAGCTTTGCAATGTATGTTGAAAACACCTATAGGAACCCATCAGACCCCTATATAACAAGCGTGAGGACCCTAAGAGGAGATACCATCATACAGCCAACTGAGGGAACAACGCCCAATATTGCACGCGGACTTCTACATACAATCAACACCTCAACCCGCCAGGATTCGAACCCACGGCCCACAAGCCTATGACTCTGACCGGGGAACGCTAACCGCTGGACCACCAGGATACAAAAGCAGTCCTAGACTTTGTTATATTTCACACAAAGCCTGTTCAACGAGCTTATGGCGCCGTGAACCTCCTCGTGTTTCGAAGCCAGATTTGGTAAAACGTTACTCTGACCACCTAAGTGATGCGGGTGGTCCAGCGGTTAGCATTCCCCGGTCACAGTCATAGGCTTGTGGGCCGTGGGTTCGAATCCTGGCGGGTTGAGGTGTTGATTATAAATATATATATATACATACATATATATATATATGTGTATATATATATATATTTATACATATATGTATATATACATAAATATATATATACATATATATATATATATACTTCATTTTTAGTCCATTTAACACGCGGACTTTGAACATATAATCAACGACCTCACCAGCAAGGAATCGAACCCTCGACCTACTGGGTGGCCCAAGGGAACGCTTACCGGCTAGCCCACAAGGACACTAAAAGCAGTTCTAGACTCTGTTATATTTCACACAAAGCCTGTTCATCGAGCTGATGGCGCCGTGAACCTCATTGGGAAACTGCCCGTGCCTCGTATGTGGTGTCAGTCAAAGTCCGCGTGTTAAATGGACTAAAAATGAAGTATATATATGTACCTCGCGTTTCATACCAGCTGGATTCGGTAAAATGCTACTGACACCACATACGAGGCACGGGCAGTTTCCCAATGAGGTTCACGGCGCCATCAGCTCGATGAACAGGCTTTGTGTGAAATATAACAGAGTCTAGAACTGCTTTTAGTGTCCTTGTGGGCTAGCCGGTAAGCGTTCCCTAGGGCCACCCAGTAGGTCGAGGGTTCGATTCCTTGCTGTTGAGGTCGTTGATTATATATATATATATATATATATATATATATATATATATATATATATCTTGATAAAATCACACGGGAGAATGGAAACAACGGAGTACCTTAGCTTGAATAAAGACGAAAGCTAAGGTACTCCGTTGTTTCCATTCTCCCGTGTGATTTTATCAAGATTTATCTTATCCACGTTTTCATTGTGGATTTACATGAAATATATATATATATATATATATATATATATATATATATATATATATATATATATATATATATATATATATATATATATATATATATATATATATATATATATATATATATATATGTAACCGGTCGGAATTTACTGGACTTTAATTTCTCACTTGACTTGGGGTTTATTAAAAATTAATAGATGGTAATGGCAGTGGAAGCGCCCCTTTGAGAAAAATCCCGAACCAGCACAAGAACACTTAAATCTACTAAACAAAATGAATTGTCCGTGACCCGTGGAAGGATAGCGTCTGTGACTGGGATGAATGAGACACACTGTAAAATTTAGACACTTATATTCCCTCCAACACTACAAACACAATCAAATAATGGTACACCAATATGCCCACCTCTTAACTTGAACTTAAAACACTACTCTGGGGAATAAAAGTTATACATGATATAGAAATTATTAGAAACTCAGGCAACAATAAACTTGAAGTATTAAGAAATGTTCCTTGCACACATGAAACAGGCCTTAAGGGCTTTCACAAAATAATATCAGTCACTTAGGAAATGGTATTAAAAAATAAGAAATTAACTACTCTACAATGAATAGGCCTTAAGGGCTTTCAACAAAATAATATCAGTCACTGAGGAAATGGTAATGAAAAATATGAAATTAAATACTCTACAATGAATAGGCCTTAAGGGCTTTCAACAAAATAATATCAGTCACTGAGGAAATGGTAATAAAAAATATGAAATTAAATACTCTACAATGAATAGGCCTTAAGGGCTTTCAACAAAATAATATCAGTGACTGAGGAAATGGTAATAAAAAATAAGAAATTAAATACTCTACAATGAATAGGCCTTAAGGGCACTCAACAAAATTATATCACCCCAACAGATGCACACTTCCTAACCTAACTTAACCACTACTCTGGGGAACAAGGTTATACCTGAGATCAGAATTATGAAGAACAATTAGATACATTAAAAGAATCAAATCACAGTATCACTCTGGTTCCACTTAATGGCACAAACATTCAAAAACAATACTATCAAAATTATTTAGGAACTATTAAACTACACACGTCAAGATAATATCAGTCTGAGGAATGGTGTTAACTACACCCGTAATAAGGGAGGGAAAATGTTCCTCTAGGTATCTCCTAGAGACCTAGACTCACGGTCTCAGTGTGTGACCATTAGTTTACTCAGATAGCCTCAGTGTACTCCCAGTGCGTCCATACAGCGGAAGGGAGTGAGCCAATCAGACCTTGCACAGTTGAGAGAAGCTTTAGCTTCCCGTTAGCAAGAGGGTTTCACTAGCAGCTCGGGACATGTGGTGATGTGCACCCGAGTGGTAAGAACTGATCACCCACTGCTGATGCTGGTCCGGTGTCGTTTTAGTTGTCAGGAGCACTCGTTCACTCAAGAGATCCTTTGCTACCCCGCTAAACAGTGACAGGCCTACACTGATCGGTCCAATGGCGACAATCGCCACCCTCAATCATCAACGGCAGTCTCAAACGGCAGTCAATCTCTCGCAGTCAACTCCGGTCAACTCCGGTCAAGTGGGTTCTGATGGAAACCCTGAAATGAACTCACTGTTAGCTCTAGTTTACTTTACCACTGCCCTATCTAACCCTGTCTGAGATCGAATGAGACTTACTTGTTATACTGCAATAGCGCAGCACAGGTGACTAGGCCACGTGACTATTTCTGTGACGGACGCGCAGGGACGTCTTGTTTTGTCTGAATTCTCCCCGTGACTGAGGGCCAGCCAGCGTCGCGTCCTCTCAAGGCGTTAGCTTATACCTACGTGACATATTTTCCGCCTAACTAATAACTCCTTGGGACACCCGTAACATTATTCAGACTGATAAATGATCTATAATAATTTCAAATTCAATAATAGTCCCTTACTTCATGAATCGCATCATTATTAATTCGGTAAATTACATTTAACATCATATAGACCTAGTTCCGCAATCTCTCGCTATGAGCAGGCAGCGCTCTCTCCCCTCAGATGACCTTGAACGCTCAGTATCGCTAATGGCGGGGCATTTGAAATTACTCTGAAATTTCTGAATATTACAATCGACCCCCCTAAAAAAAGACAGCACTGTCCTCATGTGCTGAGAAAACATGCATACTGTATGTATATTATGTATGCTGGGTTATATATTATGTATGTATATTATGTATGTGCTCCATTTATGTAGCTAGCAGCGTGTGGCAATGTTACTACCATATCCCACATGCCTAATTAATGTGCCTGGCGACGTATGGAAGCTGCTAATGTATCACTTGCCATACGTCGCCTATAGCAGTTGACAAGGAGCCTAGCCAAGGGAGAGTGCTGCTTCACTCTGTGTACATACTCTTATCCAGTAAACCGAACCTACAAAACTATACAGGTGTTTGTGTTCTCTCCTGTATATAGAACTTATGATTCAGAACCTAACATGGCGCAGTGATCAGATCTTACTGGATAATTACGAGCGATAGTGCAAAGTTTGTGGAAAGCCCGCTATGGACTCTCCCTTGGGTCAACTCCCGCGTGTCACCTCTCCTCGAAGAATTTAGCAACTTTGAGCAGTGTCAGTGATTTTCTGTGAAGTGTTTAGTGCATTGTGTGTTCGTGCCATTCATGTGTGACCTTGTTCTAAAGGATTCCCAAGGTATATGGCACGTTCTGGGCATTTGTAAGGAGTAGAGTTCAGTGCACCCGTCTCTGACCGCGTTCTGAGGGTAACTGGACTGACTGGGAGTCGCCGCGCCTCTCCCTCCACCCCCTCACAGCGTCGTCTCCACACCCCTTCACAGCTCGAGGAGACCACTCCCACTGCCCTCACACACACACGCACACATACACGTACTAACACTCGCTGACCCCGCGGCTTCCTTATATATATTTTATATATAAAACCTACTTATCTGTGTATTTAATTAATTTTTTTGTCTGAAATCTTGTTGATACGACGGGCTGACCGGTCAACACTGATTTAAGACATAGTACACAGATGAAGTAGTTATGTCTCACGCCTTACGTAGCCGTGGACCCAGCGTCTGGATGAGTCAGGCGGGTGATAGCCCCGCAGAGATGGATGACCAGGCCGGCCACGACGCTCCAGCCCCCACATCGCGCAGTCCCTCACCTCAATATTCAGCGTTGTCTCCAGAGATAATTGCTTTACTGAAGTTTATGAGAGATGAGAAACGCGAGGATGAAGCCCACAGACGTTTGGCGGATGAGCACAGAAGGCAAGCAGAGGCAGAACGAGACAACCAACGGAGATTGGAAGACAGTGAACGGTTTGAAGCCTTGATATCTCGCCTCACTGTTAACCAAGCCCCTGGCTCTAACACTGCCTCGGTACTGACTGGTTCAGATACCTCATCCATGCTTCCTTCACGCCCCCCAGCCCCACCTAAAGCAGCAGCTCAAACGCCGCCCATCTTGAAGCCTGATGAGACTTTCCAGACTTTTCGTGAATGGCGGCGACGGTGGACTGATTATTCTACAATGGTGGATCTCCAGAGTTTGTCACAGCCTAAACAACTCATCCAGCTGCGCATGTGCCTGTCCTTGGAAATTCAGCGTGTCTTGGAACATACGTTGCAGGTACCCCCAACCTCTTCGCTGTCTGTAGAGGAGGTACTGGACGTTCTACAACGGCACATCAAAGGACAGCAGAATGAAGCTCTGCGCAGGAGGGAATTGTTTAGCTGCAGACAGATGGAGGGTGAGTCTTTTGATGCCTTTTACGTGCGTCTTAAGAGAGCCTCGGAAGCGGTAGATATATGTCCAGGCCACCACCAGCAGTGCGAGGAGACCCAGTTGAGGCAGGTGATCCTGATGGGTGTTAAGGACGAGGAACTTGTCCAACGCCTCACCTCCCTCGACTCTTCCTCTTCTCTTAAGGATGTGTTGACGATATGTCGCTCCTATGAGGCTGCCAGGTGTGCCACCTCTGCCATCCGTGCTCCACCTACAGCTGTACGCGCTGTGTCCCGGTACAAGAAGGACAAGAATTCTGTTCCTACGCCTTCGCTCACCACGTCCACGCCCGGTTTATTTTGCAACAACTGTGGTAAGCAGCACGGAACACAGGTGTGTCCAGCTGCTCAGTCTACCTGCAACAGTTGTGACCGTAAGGGCCACTGGTCACTCACAGTACGGTGCCCAGCCAAACGCGTCCAGTGCAATGTGTGTGGTCGTCTGGGCCACTATGACAAGTGTTGCCCTTCCAACATACCCAAGGGACCGCGTCGGCGGAGGCTTCAGCCCCCTTCCACCAGAGAGGGCCGCCCACAGTCTTCCAATCAGAGGTACGACGACTCTTGACAACGCTCGAGCCACATTAGGAATGTGTGCTCCCCCCAGCGTCCCAGGACCAAAGTCCCCCAGTACATCAGTGTCATTGTGACCTACCGCAGTGTGTCATCCCGTCTTCAGATGTTGCCCGACACCGGCGCTGATGCTACAGTCATCAGTCCCCAGCATTTGCAATGCTTGGGGCTCTCTCCAAGTGATCTAGGACCGCCCCCCAAGGATCTCCGCTTTATGGCAGATGGTTCACAGATGACCCCGGCCCTGGGTTCACTCCAAGCACAAGTCACCTTTGGCAACAGGTCGTGTCAAGCCTGGATTGATGTGCATAACGGTGTCCAGACTCCTTTGCTGTCCTACAGACATTGTCAGGAGTTGGCCATCATCTCCCAGGACTTCCCCAAACCTATTCTTGAGGTAAAACACGCCAACAGGGTGCAAAAAGGGAGCAGCAACGACCCTGCTGCCGCCCTACCCCTGCCTCTTGCCAGTGAGACCTCTCCTTCGGATGCTCGGAAGTACTTCCTGAAGGAATTCAGCGACGTTCTGGTGACCAAGTCCGCTCTAGAATCCAAGCCTCTCAAGAAGATGGCAGGTCCCCCCATGAGGATCCACCTGAGGGACGACGCGAAGCCATTCGCTATTTACACCCCTCGACTGGTTCCCCTGGCCTTCCGCGAGGCGGTCAAAAACGAGCTGGACTCCATGGTCGCCCAAGAAATTATTGTACCAACCGGCGATGACCCGTCTCCATGGTGTCACCCGATGGTTGTCGTCGCAAAACCTAAAGGTGGTGTTCGGATCACCACTGACCTTTCCAAGCTCAACAACCAGGTGTCTCGTCCTGCGCACCCTTCTCCCACGCCCTTTGCAGCTATACGCAGTGTGAACCCGAAGGCGCGCTTGTTCACGACGATGGACGCCCTGTGTGGATACTGGCAGATAGAGCTTGCCGAAGAAGACCGACCACTCACAACTTTCATCACCCCGCATGGACGTTACAGTTATTGCCGTGGCCCCATGGGATTCGCCGCTACAGGAGACGCTTTCTGTCTTCGAGGTGATATGGCTCTACAAGGTCTGGCAAACTGCGTGAAAGTGGTCGACGACATACTCGTGTACGACGAGGATTATATGGATCACCTCTGCCGTATCTACGAGGTACTCAACAGGTGCCGGAAGCACGGCATTACCCTAAATGCCGACAAGTTTGTTCTGGCCAGCTCTTCAGTTGACTTTTGTGGGTACACCCTCTCAGGGAATGGTATCGCAGCTGACCCGGAAAAGGTCCGCGCCATTACGGATTTTCCCACCCCTGCTAACCTGACCGACTTGAGGTCCTTCATCGGTCTCGTCAACCAGTTAGCAGAGTTTTCGTCGGACATCTCCGCAGCTGCTAAACCACTTCGCCCCCTGATGAGCCCCAAGAGGACATTCCTGTGGACCCCCGACCACGACAAGGCCTTCCAGCAAGTGAAACAGGCCCTGTCTCGTCCACCTGTCCTCGCCACGTTTGACCCAGCCTTGCCCACAGTTCTGCAGACAGATGCCTCACGCTTGTATGGCGTGGGATACGCCCTACTGCAGGATCATGGTGGAGGGCAGTTCCGGCTCGTCCAGTGTGGCTCGCGTTTCCTCTCTGACACTGAGACGCGCTACTCCACTATTGAGTTGGAGCTGTTGGCTGTGGTTTGGGCGATGTCCAAGTGCAGGTTTTACCTCATAGGCTTGCAATACTCTCACCTAGTGACCGACCATCGCCCGCTTGTCCCGATCCTCAACCACTACACGCTAGACGCCGTTGAGAACCCTCGCCTCCAGCGCCTGAAAGAGAAGCTCTCGGCGTACATCTTCACTGCAGTGTGGCGTGCTGGTAAGGAGCTCTGCATCCCTGATGCCTTATCCCGCTCTCCTGTCAGCCGCCCTACTCCAGAAGACCATGTACTCGACGCCGACCTCGCTCTTTCCGTCAGGACTGTGGTCACTCTCCATGCCGTCCAATCCCTTCGTTCGGACCTATCACCAGATGACGACAAGGCAATGGAGGACCTTCGAACAGCGGCCCGAGATGACCCTTCCTATGTCCGACTCGTCGAGTGTGTGAAGAATGGATTTCCTAGCAACCGCTACGATCTTCACAACACCCTGCTCCCGTATTGGAAACTCCGCGATGAACTTTACTGCGACGGAGACCTTGTTCTGTACGGAGCACGTGTAGTTGTCCCTGCTGCATCACGTCCCCACGCCTTGGCCCGCCTTCACGACAGTCACCGTGGAGCTGAGGCCACCAAACGACGTGCACGACAGACTGTGTTCTGGCCCGGCATCAACTCCGACATCTCCAATGTCGTCCGTGCGTGTGAGCCCTGCCAAGTATTACAACCCAGCCAGCAGCAGGAACCCTTCATGAGTGACGACAACCCCACCCGCCCCTTTGAGTCTGTGTCGGCCGACTTTTTCTGTGTGTCAGGAAAGTCCTTCCTCGTTATCGTCGACCGTCTCTCTGGTTGGCCGGTTGTCATCAAGTGCGGTAATGACACGACGTCTGCCGCCACCATCAGCAAGTTCCGCCACTACTTCCGTGACGTGGGCGTTCCTGTACGCCTGCGAACCGACGGAGGGCCTCAGTTCACAAGCCGGGACTTTGCTGCGTTCCTTGACCGATGGGGAGTCCGGCATGTGTTGTCATCGCCCCATTACCCGCAGTCCAACGGCCACGCTGAGGCTGCTGTCAAATCCCTGAAGCACCTCATCCTTAAGGTGGCCCCTTCTGGGAACATTGACTGCGAGGCCTTCGACAGGGGTCTTCTTGAACTCCGCAACACACCTAACTACACCGGACGCTCCCCTGCACAGGTTTTGTATGGACGCCCCCTTCGTTCTTGTGTCCCTGCTCACCCTCAATCCTTCTCCAAGGAGTGGCAGGCCAAGACAGAGGATTGTGATCGCCGAGCCGCCGAACGTGTTCAGGACGTCGTCGCCCGCTACAATGACCACGCCCGTTCTCTCCCCAGGTTGAGTGTCGGCACCCAAGTCCGTGTTCAGGACCCGACCTCCCTACGTTGGGACAAAGTAGGCGTAGTCATGGGTCTCGGCAGGTCACGGGACTACCAGGTGCGGTTACCCAGTGGTCGTGTGTGGTGGAGGAACCGCCGTTTTCTCCGCCCCGTAACAATGCCTTCTGCTGGCCCCGCCACCCGTGTTGAGTCCCATACCCTTCCCAGTGATGAAGTCCCTCGACGCTCAGAACGGATCCAAAAGAAAAGGTCCGCTCAAGACTTTGCTATGAGCGTATAGGGGGGAGGGAGGTGTATGTATATTATGTATGCTGGATTATATATTATGCATGTATATTATGTATGTGCTCCATTTATGTAGCTAGCAGCGTGTGGCAATGTTATTACCATATCCCACATGCCTAATTAATGTGCCTGGCGACGTATGGAAGCTGCTAATGTATCACTTGCCATACGTCGCCTATAGCAGTTGACAAGGAGCCTAGTCAAGGGAGAGTGCTGCTTCCCTCTGTGTACATACTCTTATCCAGTAAACCGAACCTACAAAACTATA
Source organism: Homarus gammarus (assembly GCA_958450375.1). Classification (NCBI taxonomy): domain Eukaryota; kingdom Metazoa; phylum Arthropoda; class Malacostraca; order Decapoda; family Nephropidae; genus Homarus; species Homarus gammarus. Next base: position 233,851 of record CAUDMG010002844.1, read on the forward strand.
CAGGTGTTTGTGTTCTCTCCTGTATATAGAACTTATGATTCAGAACCTAACACATACGACCCCCCAAAAAATTTGTTCTAAGAAACTGCATCTCACCCCTTTTGCTAAACGCAGCATTCCCGTCTTCTCTTCTCTCCTATTCTCTCCCGCTAACACTCGACCCCCCTAAAAGAAAACGGCACTGCCCTCATGTGCTGAGAGAACAACTTAGAACCCACCTTCAACTCTGTGCTATTCCACTCGCAGCCAGCAACTCCATTTCTTCTCCATTTCTTCAACTCAAAACCAACCAGAACATCACGCTCCCCTTTTGCCTGGCCCTTAACTAGAGAACCAATGTCAAAATTAATACCAGTCCCAAAACAAACATGCTCTCCTTTGGCCTGGCCCTTGAACTAAGAGAACCAATGTCAAAATTAATACCAGTCCCAAAACAAACATGCTCTCCTTTGGCCTGGCCCTTGAACTAAGAGAACCAGTGTCAAAACAATACACAGTCCAAAACAAACATGCTCTCCTTTTGCCTGGCCCTTGAACTAAGAGGAACCAGTGTCCAAAAAATACTCAGTCCACGTCTCCGAACCTCATGCCGGCAGACCAACCGTCTGACAATGTACCAGTCCATATTAGTGAGGCCCTGGACTTTACAACCGTACTCTCAATCCCGCTCATGACAGCAACGCAATCCCGCTCATGACAGCAACCACTACTCAACGCACATCTCTGACCTAACCATCTCTCCAATCCCCTCTGCCCTACTCACAACTCCTCCAACTCACCCTCGACAACCTGCCTTTTCTCATTACCCTGCACCCTAAACTGTAATTTGTCGGCTTCGTCTTTCAGTTGCAGGCTCGATCGACCTCTCTGAACTACTTCTCTTCATCTTGCTCATCTGGAGAGGGGGCTCCTCGTCTTCCTCCTCAGATTCATCCATCGCTGGGTCTCCCGGATGCCTTAGGGTTGGAGCAGCCTTCAAGTTGCTCCGGTTTTCCACTCTCGCTTCCAGGTCTTCTTCCCCACTGGGCTCAATGCGATATAAACCAGGCCTTGGATTTAGGACCTCAACAATGTGCCATCTCATATCAAACCAATGGTTTTGCAGCTTACACCGGCCTATTTTTACATTGTTCCTCAGCAAAACCTCCTGGCCCACTTCCCAGCTACTCTCGTGGGCTTTCTCTTCTCTTTTCTTCTATTTATTTCCTTACGTCTCAGAACATTGATCTCCACTGCTTCCTGCAATCTTCGTTGCCGGTCTCTAATCACCATCACCCACTCATCTACCGGCTCTGGGTCTACTTCCGTCCTAAGGTCAAACGGCAGGTTTGGTTCTCTCCCGTAAAACAACAGGAATGGGGAAAACCCTGTCGTGGCATGCGGAGTCGCGTTATATTGTGACACCACTGCCTGCAGATGCTCTGGCCACCTATTCTTTTCCTCTGCCTCGAGGGTGGCCAGCAGACCGTGCAGGGTTCGATTGAACCGTTCCACCATACCATTTCCCTGTGGGTGATATGCTGACGTCCTTATTTTCTTCACCCCAAAGGTGGCACAAGTTTGTCGGACCAATGCACTGCCAAAATTCCTTCCCTGATCGGTCAACAGTCGCTCAGGTGCACCCACTGCCAGGAAGATCCGATTCACCAGGATCTTTGCAATCGTCGAGGCTTTCTGGTCTTTGGTGGGAAAGGCCCAAGTATAACGACTGTATATGTCAACCATTATCAGGACATTCTCCAATCCTTGCCGCTTGTCCAGCTAGGTGAAATCTGCGGCTAGTGTCTCTAATGGTTTGGCAGCTTCAATCGTCCCTAAATGCAGTTGGGGTTTCGGCACTTCATCTTTTGCTACTCCACACCTCTCGCAGCTGGCTATGTAGTCTCACACTGTTTCTCCCATGCCTGACCAGAAACCTCGCTCCTGCACCAGCGACAGGGTGCGATCTCGCCCCTGATGGCCAAACTCGTCGTGGCAGGCTCTAGTCAAAGCCTCCTGCAAGTTTGGAGTTAACACTGGCACCTCCCTCCATAGATTCTTCCCTTCGGGTCTTCTATGCCAGACAACATCTTCTCTTACGATCAGGGATTTCCTAGCTCGGTACATCTTGCGGAAATCATCATTTTGGAGCTCTACCTGTACCTCATCCTCCGGCAGCTCTCCCACCAACCATCTTCGCAGTTTTGTCATATAGTCCATGCCTTCTTGCTCCTTACGCAGCCCATCCATCGTCCACAGTTCCTTCCTTCCTGCCCCGTTCTCCTCTAGTACATGCATCGCTGTATACTCTTCTTCACTATCTTCCTCCTCTTCCGCCGGGATTCTAGATAGAGTATGCGCCACAATGTTGTTCTTCCCCGGCTTGTACTCTATAGTAAAGTTAAACTGCTCGAGATCCGCATTCCACCTACTTTCCACGGCACCTAGTTTAGCTTTCTCGCGATGACTGAGTGGGTTGTTATCTGTATAGACTGTGAAATGTTTCCCTGCCAAATAATCCCTGAATTTATCCACTACTGCCCATTTGAGTGCTAACATCTCTAACTTACGAGAACTATAGTTGTTCATGTTACGTTCTGATTTCCTCAGGCCCCGACTCGCATAGCACACCGGATGCAACCTGCCATCCTTCCGCTGGGACAGCACCGCACCTAGCCCACGAAAACTTGCATCTGTTTCTAATATAAACTCCTGAGTGAAATCTGGGCAAGCCAACACTGGTGTCTGCGTCACCTTGTCTTTCAGTTTCTCAAAAGCCTGTTGCTGTTCCTCTCTCCATTCACTATCTACCCGATCCTTAGATTTCCCATGCATCAACGCATGCAGTGGAGCAGCTATTTGGGCAAACCCTTTAACAAATTTCCTGTAAAATGATGTGAACCCTACAAAAGACCGCACATCTTTCACCGTCTGAGGGACTGGCCAATCTCTTATTACCCTAATCTTCTCAGGATCAGCTGTGATGCCTTCAGATGACACCTGATATCCTAAATAACTTACTTTTGAAGCCATTATTACACACTTTTTAGGTTTAAATCTTAAGTTATTCTCCCTCATCCTGCAAAATAATTCCCTCAATCTGACTATATGCTGATCTATTGTACTTGAAAACATCATTACATCATCAAGGTATACAAGCAACGAGGAGAAAATCTTATCCCCTAAAATCCGCTCCATGTATCTCTGAAAGGTTCCCGGACTATTTGACAATCCCATAGGCAGTCGCCTGTACTCAAAGTGTCCGAAGCTTGTGCTGAAGGCAGTCTTTGGACGGTCTGAAGGTTTTACTTCTATCTGGTGATATCCCGCCGCCAGATCAAACGTTGAGAAAAACTGGGCCCCCGTCAGAGATTCTAGAGTTTCATTTATCCTAGGCAGAGGAAACGCATCGCGTACCGTGACCTTATTTAAGTCACGATAGTCAATGCACAACCTCAGCGTCCCGTCCTTTTTCCTCACTACTACAATGGCGGCAGAGTACGGACTCTCACTATGCTGAATTACTCCCTGATCTAACAGCTGGCTAATGTGCTGTTTCACCTCTGGTACCTGGTTTGGAGGGATCCTCCGATATGGCACCCTAACTGGCCTGTCTGTGGTCACTGGGATCTCATGCTGAACCCCAATAGCCTTTCCTATGGGCTGGCCCTCTCCTTCAAAAATATCACTAAACTCTTCTATTAAACACCTAACTGCACTCTCTTGTTCCTCATTCATTTCCTCCGTGTGCACTTTGACCTCCGTACGGGCATCCGGTTGCACTGTCCTCACATACACCTCTTCACTGATGTCTTCCTCGACTTCCGTCCCCGAAGCCACTTTCCCAATCCGCCAATTGCCCCTCAAGCTCTTACGACTATCAGACAGATTTGCCACCAACACCTGGGTCATGCCTCTCACCACTCTTACAGCTGTCGGCAACACTATCACACCCTCAGGCATCCAACCTTCATCCTCTATTGTTAGAGGTTCAATCACTACTTCTTTGTTAGCTACCTGGCTTAATGCGGGAACACATACTGACAGCAACCGAGTACTCCGGGGAGGAATGGTTGGTCTTTTCTTCCTCTCTGTCATACAATACCCCAGGCTGATGGCCTCTATTGCACATAACTGCCTAACCTCATGCAAGCAATTTTCCCACTGAGCGGTGCTCCTGGCTTCCCTGCACAAGTGATACATGTGCGGCCAGATCTCCGCAACCTCCCCCAGCACATTCATCCCCAACAACCCGACATGAGATTGCCCCTTACCCTGGGTCTCAATCCCTGGACAAACCAACATCCCCACATCAGTGACTTCCACCCCACATACGACCATAGTGACCCGAATACACCCCACACACGGCACTGGAAACCCTGACGCCCCTTTTACCCTTATTCGAGTGGGCTGCAACACCACGCCTGCTGGCTCCAGCTCCCAACGGTAGAAAAGTTCATCAATTAGCGACACTTCTGCCCCAGTATCTGCTAAACCCCACATTTCACGACCCGCTACCAGCACGGAGACCTTAGGACACTCTGCTTTCAGCCTTAAGGTACCTTCTGTTGTGATTAAATTTGTCATGCGAACCACGCTTGACCATGGGTCCGCTCTCTCTTGATTCATAACATCGCCGGTGGAATCTATTGGTGAGGCCAGGAACGGTTGGCGGGGACTGCCTGGCCTTGACCATTTCCCGACCGCCAGTTCCGATTGTTATTTCCAACTCGATACTGGCCATTGGCCACGTATCCCCTTGGGACACTCTCTCCTGGTCCGGACCTGTTCGTGCAATTGAAACTGAAGTGGCCCTCTTGTCCACATGCATAGCACCTCGGGAGAATCAAGCCTCCAGTCTGCGGCTCGTTCTCTCTTCCTTTAGTCAGCGGTACCTCCCTCAAAGCCTCTCGTTTTTGTTCCGCCTCTCTCAGCCCCGTGATCCACTCGTCTAGACTATGGTGAGGATACTTCTTGATCTCCTCCACTAACCACATACGGCTTTGTTCCTCCTTGAGCCCCCGAGTGATTGCATCTCCCAACAGGGCCTTATCATATTTATGATCATGGTGGTTCAACTCATCGTTTAAATCGAGCATAGCATCATAATATTCAAGAAGCGTTTCGTTGCTCCCTTGTTTCCGCTTCATCATCTTCTGAATGGCGTCGTACGTGGCCGTCTGCCCGCCGTATTGCTGCTTCAAATAACAAGTTAATTCATCTACGGTTTCCCAGTCTCTGCGTGCATTGTATACGCGATCTGCCGCAGACCCCGCAAGATGCCTTATTATGAATTGGATTCGACTGACTTCGTCTCCGTCTAGCAGCTTGAGGATTCGGTCAACCTCTCTTAACCACTTTCCTACCTCTATTCCTGGCCTACCGTCGACTTAGACATGGTCAACCCGGCCCCAAGACTAGTTCCCTCTCGACTATTGTGTCTCCTCATCTCCCACATTGTCTCATCGTGCTGTATTTTATACTGTGTCTTTACCCTATCTAGTGCATTCCCCAACAGAGCTACAGTAGGTGTTGTTGGTGTTCCGTCTCTAACTGTTGCAATTGTGTGTGGTACTCCCCCCGGATTTTCCCCTCTAGCTTCCCCATACGTTCCACGAACTCTTCTCTCAACTGCACCAAACCCGGGCTGTCTCTCCTTTTCTCCGAGTAACCCCGCACCGTCAACCACAACAAACCCATTCCCACGGCGAGCATGAGTAGAGTTGGGGTCACACTCTCTACCGTTTCCATCCACTCCATGATTACGCTCATTATCCCAACCACAGAGCTATCAGTCACGAAGTAAAAATAACTACGCTCTGCTACCATTTGTAACCGGTCGGAATTTACTGGACTTTAATTTCTCACTTGACTTGGGGTTTATTAAAAATCAATAGATGGTAATGGCAGTGGAAGCGCCCCTTTGAGAAAAATCCCGAACCAGCACAAGAACACTTAAATCTAGTAAACAAAATGAATTGTCCGTGACCCGTGGAAGGATAGCGTCTGTGACTGGGATGAATGAGACACACTGTAAAATTTAGACACTTATATTCCCTCCAACACTACAAACACAATCAAATAATGGTACACCAACATGCGCACCTCTTAACTTGAACTTAAAACACTACTCTGGGGAATAAAAGTTATACATGATATAGAAATTATTAGAAACTCAGGCAACAATAAATTTGAAGTATTAAGAAATGTTCCTTGCACACATGAAACAGGCCTTAAGGGCTTTCACAAAATAATATCAGTCACTTAGGAAATGGTATTAAAAAATAAGAAATTAACTACTCTACAATGAATAGGCCTTAGGGGCTTTCAACAAAATAACATCAGTCACTGAGGAAATGGTAATAAAAAATAAGAAATTAAATACTCTACAATGAATAGGCCTTAAGGGCTTTCAACAAAATAATATCAGTCACTGAGGAAATGGTAATAAAAATTAAGAAATTAAATACTCTACAATGAATAGGCCTTAAGGGCACTCAACAAAATTATATCACCCCAACAGATACACACTTCCTAACCTAACTTAACCACTACTCTGGGGAACAGGGTTATACCTGAGATCAGAATTATGAAGAACAATTAGATGCATTAAAAGAATCAAATCACAGTATCACTCTGGTTCCACTTAATGGCACAAACATTCAAAAACAATACTATCAAAATTATTTAGGAACTATTAAACTACACACGTCAAGATAATATCAGTCTGAGGAATGGTGTTAACTACACCCGTAATAAGGGAGGGAAAATGTTCCTCTAGGTATCTTCTAGAGACCTAGACTCACGGTCTCAGTGTGTGACCATTAGTTTACTCAGATAGCCTCAGTGTACTCCCAGTGCGTCCATAAAGCGGAAGGGAGTGAGCCAATCAGACCTTGTACAGCTGAGAGAAACTTTAGCTTCCCGTTAGCAAGAGGGTTTCACTAAGCTGCTCGGGACATGTGGTGTTGTGCACCCGAGTGGTAAGAACTGATCACCCACTGCTGATGCTGGTCCCGTGTCGTTTTAGTTGTCGGGAGCACTCGTTCACTCAAGAGATCCTTTGCTACCCCGCTAAACAGTGACAGGCCTACACTGATCGGTCCAATGGCGACAATCGCCACCCTCAATCATCAACGGCAGTCTCAAACGGCAGTCAATCTCTCGCAGTCAACTCCGGTCAACTCCGGTCAAGTGGGTTCTGACGGAAACCCTGAAATGAACTCACTGTTAGCTCTAGTTTACTTTACCTCTGCCCTATCTAACCCTGTCTGAGATCGAATGAGACTTACTTGTTATACTGCAATAGCGCAGCACAGGTGACTAGGCCACGTGACTATTTCTGTGACGGACGCGCAGGGACGTCTTGTTTTGTCTGAATGCTCCCCATGACTGAGGGCCAGCCAGCGTCGCGTCCTCTCAAGGCGTTAGCTTATGCCTACGTGACATATTTTCCGCCTAACTAATAACTCCTTGGGACACCCGTAACATTATTCAGACTGATAAACGATCTATAATAATTTCAAATTCAATAATAGTCCCTTACTTCATGAATCGCATCATTATTAATTCGGTAAATTACATTTAATATCATATAGGCCTAGTTCCGCAATCTCTCGCTATGAGCAGGCAGCGCTCTCTCCCCTCAGATGACCTTGAACGCTCAGTATCGCTAATGGCGGGGCATTTGAAATTACTCTGAAATTTCTGAATATTACATATATATATACATATATATATATATATATATATATATATATATATATATATACATATATTTATATATATTTATATATATATATGAGGTCTTCTCTGTTTGACAGAACAAAATCGAGTATATTATTACCCCGGGTGGGTTCGGTTGTATGTTGACTTAGAAAACAGTTCTGGATCGTCTCGAGAAAATCCTCTGATTCTGAGTTACCTGTAAGGTCAGTCCAATCTATTTGGCCAAGGTTAAAGTCGCCTACTATACAGACTTTGTTGTGTATGGAAGCCCTGCTCATTTCATCCCAGATAAGTCGCTCATTGACTCTATCAAGATTTGGAGGTCTATATATTACTCCTGCGATTAATTTTTCCCTACTGTCGATTAACTCTATCCAAATTGTTTCTGTATTCCGCTCAGTTTTTATTTCCTTATTTATTTCACACTTCAGATTATCCCCAACATAGATTGCTACTCCGCCTCCTTTCCTGGTCTGCCTATCCGTATGGAACAGTTTGTAACCCGCAATTTGGTATTCGACCTGTAACTCACGTGAGTCTAGGTTGATCCATGTTTCAGTGAATGCTATTATATCGATTTTTTCGGTACATACCAAGGCCCTAATATCATCCATTTTGTTTCTCATACTTCTAATGTTCGCGTAATATACATTTAAGTTAGTCGTGTTCTGAGTCCTCCCCTTACCGCGTTTAGTTTTAAACTCCCTTTCTAATTTAGATTTTTCATCATTACTAACACTATTTCCCTGTAACCTTTCACTTTGTTTACCCGCTCCCACTGCATTCTCCTCCACCCCCGTGCTCATATGTTCTCCTAGCAGTTTAAAGACTTCGTTATCTTTTGAACTGCCCCCTCTAGAGCCCCAGCCAGGGTTGCTACTCCATCCCTAGACAGGTGCACCCCATCCCTAGCATAAAGGTCCCTTCTGCCGTAGAAGTTGTCCCAGTTGTCAATGAATGGGACTGATATTGACTTGCAATATCTATCAAGACGGTCGTTGACACCAACCGCCCTTGACAATCATTCACTGCCAACTCTCCTTCTAGGCAGGACACCCCATATGATAGGGATCCCTCCCTTAGTCCTAATACGATCTATAGCTGCCTTGAACTTATCAAGAAGCTCCTCGCTCCTACACCGGCCAATATCATTGCCTTCTGCACTGATATTGTCCATCCTGTCAATTATATCCCGCACCCCAGCTCCTGGCAAACACACCCTCATCCTATTTATGTTTTTACCACAAAAAGCCCTGTCCAAATACCTTACCTGTGAGTCACCAACAATTAAAGTTTTTATACCTTCCTTGTCAGCCCTGTCCCTGACTGTACTAACGTCCAATTCGTCTATCAAGGGACTGAACGAGTTGGTACATTTAGCTGCTGATGTCGTTGTTGACGTATCCTTGGTGTGTTTCTTCATCACCAGTTTGGTCTTCCCTCTCCTTACAACCTTCCACTTGCTTGAATTTTCGTCAGACACTGGCTTTCTTGAATTTTCGTCTGACACTGGTTTTCCCTGTCCCGCCTCCCCCTTCAATCTCGCCATCTCTTCTTTTAATTTCAGGTTCTCCAACGTGGCCCTCTCTATTTCTTCCTTGGCCCTCTCCAATTCTTCCATGGCCCATTCCAGCTTGGCCAACAAACTCGCAGACCCCAGACCACACATAGCGCTGGCCATATCTGATAATTATCCCTCGGGAGCTAACCCTGCCGTGACCTTTCCCCTAAGAGAGTCAAACAGTCAGTATTTTCAACAATGTTTTTACGTGCTTCGAGAATTTGCAGCCCGGAATTCATTGATGAGGAATATAAATATATCTAAAATATTGGCTCAAACCTTAAATATCCTAGATCTTTCATAGACAAATGCCTACACATTACTGAGAAATCTTTTTATAGAACTGATCCCAAGCCCACCCATGAGCATAAGAATCTCTTAGTATTACCATTTCACAAAAATTTATCTCAAATTCCTTTACAACTAAAAACCTGTAACGTCAATGTGGCATTTAAAAACTCCTGCACTATTAAACAAATGTAATCAAGAACTCCCCCTACAACACAATTGGTTGCATTTATAAAGTTCCTTGCAAGGAATGTAATATGTTTTAATTAGGCCAGATAGGTAAAGATCTTGTAACTAGACTTAAACAACATAAATATAGTGTTAGGACAGGCCAGGAATCGAATGCTCTGTTTGTTCATCTGAGGGATAATAAGCATTGCATTGACTGGGATAATGCCTCCTCAATATTACCTTGTAATTCAATTGACAGTAGGGACATTATAGAATTTAGTCTCATTAAACATACCGAAGCAGTCAACATGAATTTGAGTAATGGCATGTACAAACTGGACAATTTTGTAATTAAGAAGATTTGTAACCAGGTGAGAAGGTTGGGTCACCTTACCCTCTGACCTGACTACCGACGGTTGCGGTGCTTTTTAAAGATTAGTAGAGTCATGACCTAATACCTGACCATTGTGGACCTGATCTCACCCTCCTCTGTATATATACACCTTGTTTTGTACTTCTCCTTAGTCTGTACTCACCCCTGAAGATGATAATTACACGAAAGCGCTTGGGAACTTCGTGTTTTCTTTTTTCTTTGTGGTTATCAGCATATATATATATATATATATATATATATATATATATATATATATATATATATATATATATATATATATATATATGTAACCGGTCGGGAATTACTGGACTTTTAATTTCTCACTTGACTTGGGGTTTATTAAAGATTATTAGATGGTAATGGCAGTGGAAGCGCCCCTTTGAGAAAAATCCCGAACCAGCACAAGAACACTTAAATCTACTAAACAAAATGAATTGTCCGTTACCCGTGGAAGGATAGCATCTGTGACTGGGATGAATGAGACACACTGTAAAATTTACACTTATATTCCCTCCAACACTACAAACACAATCAATAATGGTACACCAATATGCGCACCTCTTAACCTGAACTTAAAACACTACTCTGGGGAATAAACGTTATACATGATGTTGAAATTATTAGAAACTCAGGCAATGCCTCATTAGAGAACAATAAGTTTAAAGTATTAAGAAATGTTGCTTGCACACATGAAACAGGCCTTAAGGGCTTTCAACAAAATAATATCCAGCACTGAGAAAATGGCATTAAAAAAATAAGAAATTAATAACTCTACAATGAATAGGCCTTAAGGGCACTCAACAAAATTATATCACCCCAACAGATGCACACTTCCTAACCTAACTTAACCACTACCCTGGGGAACAACGGTTATACCTGAGATCGGAATTATAAAGAAAAATTAGAGGCATTAAAGGAATTAAATCACAGTATCACTCTGGTTCCACTTAGTGACACAAACATTCAAAAAACAATACTATCAAAATCATTTAGGAACTATTGCTACACACGTCAAGATAATATCAGTAACTGACAAATGGTATTAACTACACACAAAAATATTGTCACTATTATTGAGATGTTACTGGGTCCATCAATACCCGTGAACCATGCTCCACCCAACTCAACATACACCCGTAATAAGGGAGATAAAATGTTCCTTTAGGTATCCCCTAGACTCCTGATCTCAGTGTGTGACCATTTATTTACTCAGATAGCCTCAGTGTACTCTCAGTGCGTCCATGGGCGGGAAGAGAGAACGCCCGCAGGTGACCATGGCCAGTAGGTAATACTTCTAGCTGACCGAGGGCACGTGGTGTTGTGCACCCACGTGGTGAGAACTGATCACCCAATGCTGATGCTGTTCCCGTGTCGTTTTAGTTGTCGGGAGCACTCGTTCACTCAAGAGATCCTTTGCTCCCCTGCTAACCAGTGACAAGCCTACACTGATCGTTCCAACGGCGACAATCGCCAATCCTCAATCATCAACGGCAGTCTCAAACGGCAGTCAATCTCTGGCAGTGAAGTGGGTTCTGACGGAACCCTGAAATTGACTCACTGTTAGCTCTTAATAACTTTATCACTGCCCTATCTAACCCTGTCTGAGATCGAATGAGACTTACTTGTTATACTGCAATAGCTCAACACAGGTGACTAGACCACGTGACTATTTCTGTGAACGGACGCGCAGGGACGTCCTGTAGGTCCGGTCGCTTTCACGTGACTGAGGACCAGCTAGCCTCGCGTCTGTGGGGTATGAGATTGTTTGGTTCACACTCAGGATGGAATGGAGAAAGGAAACTCACGATGTGCTCTCTATATACATGTTGTATTGAATGTACAATGCAGCTTGGTGCTGGGAAGGCAGCGTGGTTACAAGCGTGATGTAGAGAGAGCTGGTTGGTGAGGATGCCCACAGGAGGACAGCTTGTGGGTCGCCATGCTCGCCAGCGGGAGAGAGGACCGCCAGGCAGGCGGAGGAGCGAGGCCCGCCGGGCAGCGGCGGAGGAGGTGGTGTTGCTGGCTGTGGCTGTATGTAGAGAGTGAGCGAGAGACAGATCACCGCGAGGTCAGGTCTTAAATAGCGGGGGTAGGCGTGGCTTAGTAGTTGACCCCCGCTCCGTGGTGTATGGTGGCGCTGGTTGACCTAGGTCACGAGGCATACACTGGGGAATTGGTGGGCTCGGCTGGGCAGCGACAAACAGCGTTTGTAGGGGAGAATTCCACTACACGTCTCTCCAAGCTTAGGCCTAGTAACATATTTTCTGCCTAACTAATAACTTTCTTGGGACACCCGTAACATTATTCAGACTGGTAAACGATCTATAATAATTCCAAATTCAATAATAGTCCATTAACTTCATGAATCGCATCATTATTCAGACTGGTAAACGATCTATAATAATTCCAAATTCAATAATAGTCCATTAACTTCATGAATCGCATCATTATATATATATATATATATATATATATATATATATATATATATATATATATATATATATATATATATATATATATTATATATATATATATATATATATATATATATATATATATATATATATATATATTATATATATATATATATATATATATATATATATATATATATATATATATATATATATATATATATATATATATATATATATATATATATATATATATATATATATATATTATATATATATATATATATATATATATATATATATATATATATATATATATATATATATATATATATATATATATATATATATATATATATATATATATATATTATATATATATATATATATATTATATATATATATATATATATATATATATATATATATATATATATATATATATATATATATATATATATATATATATATATATATATATATATATATATATATATATATATATATATATATATATATATATATATATATATATATGCAAGTAAATCACTGTAGGTGCGCGTGATCTAGGTATATGCTGATAACCACAAGGAAAAAGAAAACACGAAGTTCCCAAGTGCTTTTATGAGTCTGTACTCACCCCTGAAGATGTGAATTACATGAAAGAGCTTGGGAACTTCGTGTTTTCTTCTTTCCTTGTGGTTATCAGCATATATATATATATATATATACAATCAACGACCTCACCAGCAAGGAATCGAACCCTCGACCTTCTGGGTGTGACTAGGGAACGCTTACCGGCTAGGCCACAAGGACACTAAAAGCAGTTCTAGACTCTGTTATATTTCACACAAAGCCTGTTCATCGAGCTGATGGCGCCGTGAACCTCATTGGGAAACTGCCCGTGCCTCGTATGTGGTGTCAGTAGCATTTTACCGAATCCAGCTGGTATGAAACGCGAGGTACATATATATACTTCATTTTTAGTCCATTTAACACGCGGACTTTGAACATACAATCAACGACCTCACCAGCAAGGAATCGAACCCTCGACCTACTGGGTGTGACTAGGGAACGCTTACCGGCTAGGCCACAAGGACACTAAAAGCAGTTCTAGACTCTGTTATATTTCACACAAAGCCTGTTCATCGAGCTGATGGCGCCGTGAACCTCATTGGGAAACTGCCCATCATTAGCTCTGTTGGGTCAATCTCTTATAAACTATCTAAATGGTTAGTTTCTTTACTAAATCCCCTAGTTGGCAACATTTCTAACTCCAATATCAAGAATAATATGGATCTGGTTGATAAACTCAATAACTTGCACATTAATCATGATTTTAAACTGGTCAGCTTTGATGTAACGTCACTCTTTACAAAGGTCCCAGTTGATGATTTACTAGAGTTCCTCATAGATTCCCTGGATAACATTTCACTGCCCGTCTCGAAAGACGACTTCATCGAACTCATCAAACTATGTATTAAGGATTGCAAATTCGAATTCAATGGGGGAATATTATGCTCAAAAATTTGGCATGGCAATGGGTAATCCACTCTCACCTGTATTAAGCAACCTATATATGGAATTCTTTGAAAAGAAACTATTAAGTAATATTTTACCACCCTCAGCAGTCTGGTTTAGATATGTTGATGATGTATTATGTCTCTGGCCATGTAATGAGGACCTAAAAGTTTTCCTACCACAACTTAACAACTTAGCCCCCTCGATCAAATTCACTGTGGAATTAGAGCAAGACTGTAAATTGCCATTCCTAGACTGTCTGATACACAGAATAGGTAACACTTTTAAGTTCAGTATTTATAGAAAACCAACCAATGTGTGTTCATACATTCATTATTATTCTGCCCACCATAATAAAGTCAAACAGTCAGTATTTACAACAATGTTTTTACGTGCCTTGAGAATTTGCAGTCCGGAATTCATCGATGAGGAATACAAATATATATATAATATTGGCTCAAACCTTAAATACCCTAGATCTTTCAGAGACAAATGCTTAAACATTACTAAGAAAACTTTTTATAGAACTGATCCCAAGCCCACCCATGACCATAAGAATATCTTAATATTACCATTTCACAAAAATTTTCACACATTCCGGCACAGCTAAAATCTTGGAACGTCAATGTGGCATTTAAAAACTCATGCACTGTTAAACAAATGTTAATCAAGAACTCCCCCAACAACACAATTGGTTGCATTTATAAAGTTCCTTGCAAGGAATGTAATATGTTTTACTTAGGCCAGACAGGTAAAGATCTTGTAACTAGAATTAAACAACACAAATACAGTGTTAGGACAGGCCAGGAATCCAATGCTCTGTTTGTTCATTTGAGGGATAACAAGCATTGCATTGACTGGGATAATGCCTCCTCAATATTACCATGTAATTCAATTGATAGTAGGAACATCATAGAATCTAGTCTTATTAAACATACCGAAGCATTCAACATGAATTTGAGTAACGGCATGTACAAGCTGGACAACTTTGTAATTAAGAAGATTTGTGATCAGGTGAGAGGGCGGGGTCACTGTCCCATCTGACCCAACCACCAATCGTTGTGTGCCATTTAAAGATTAGTAGGGTCATTACCTAATTACCTGACCATTGTGGACCTGGTCTCACCCTCCTCTGTATATATTCATCTTGTTTTGCATTACTCTCTCTAGTCTGTACTCACCCCTGAAGATGTGAATTACACGAAAGCGCTTGGGAACTTCGTGTTTTCTTCTTTCCTGGTGGTTATCAGCATATATATATATATATATATATATATATATATATATATATATATATATATATATATATATATATATATATATATATATATATATATTTTATGAAAATCCACAATGAAAACGTGGATAAGATAAATCTTGATAAAATCACACGGGAAAATGGAAACAACGGAGTACCTTAGCTTTCGTCTTTATTCAAGACATCTTCAGAGGCAACTGGATTACATGGACAGAGAGAGGCTTAAATATACAGGGTGACCTAAAAACATGAGGTCAGGTCAAAATGATGACATCCACTAATCCCCACACCAACACACACGTAGAGGAGCTTAAGAGAAGGGTGGTGACGTGACTAGCCAAGTCAGGTCAGAAAAAAGGGGACCCACAAAATAACTATCATGCATCTAGATCAAAGGTTTTTAAAGCATTTTTAACCTTGGGCCACTGACAAATAAATTTATGCAACATATTATCGGTTTTGAACTGACCATCACTAAGGTTTATTGATTTTAATTCCTTAATCAAACTAGCTTCAACAAGAAGTCTTTCTGTGACACAAGATGATTTGAAAACTTCTAAGCTTTTTTCCCAAGCAATGGGGTGATTATTATTCCTAACATGAACGAACAAGGCACTGCTTTCAGATGCAGTTCTAATATTATACTTATGTTGTTTGATTCTAAGCTGCAGTGTTTTTCCTGTCTGACCTACATAATTACAATTACATTTGCTACATGGAATACAATAAACACTACCATTTACATTCAAACTTGGGCTATTCCTTATTAACATACTAGTAATGGTTGAGTCATACTTGAAAACAACATTAATATTTAGAAGCTTGAGGGACCGAACTAACGGGACAAATTCATTACGATAGGGCAGAGTCAAAATATTCTTAAGTGTAGGAACTTGTCTGGTTTGAGAGGAATGAAAGGATTTTTTAGCCCTATTAAAACAACGATCAACAAACACAGAAGGGTACCCAAGTTTATGTGCAATAGAACGAATGTGTTTCAATTCATCGTCAATAAATTCAGAGTCACAAATACGCAGACATCTTAGGAACATAGCAGAAAAAACTGACATTTTGGTAGACTCAAGGTGATTCGATAAAAAGTGAATGAAACTATCTACCTGTGTGGGCTTTCTATATACCTTGAATTTATAGTTTTGGCCATTTCTCATGATAAGCATATCAAGAAATGGAAGGGATTCATTTATTTCTCTTTCAATTTTGAACGTGATACTAGGGACAATATTATTAAGTTTGTCTAAAAATTCAAATGGGTCACTGTTTATAGGCCAAAGACAAAGAACATCATCTACATATCTATACCATGGAGGAATAAAGTCCACTATATTGGGTAGTAATCTAGACTCAAAAAACTCCATATAAATACAGGCTAGAGGAGCAGAAAGACAATTACCCATGCTCATACCAAATATTTGCTTGTAGAACTTCCCATTTGCACTAAACACATTGTCAGTTACGCATAACTCTATCAATTTCAGGAAAGTATCATGTTCAATAGTTAAATCTAGCAGTTGTAATTTATCTTTAAGAAATGAAAGTAAGTCTTTTACAGGTACTCTAGTGAACAGTGAATTTACATCAAAACTTATTAATTCGCAAGGTTCGTTGTGTTTCTTGAGTTTATCAATTAAATCACTGCTATTGCGTATATGTGAATTAGAAATTTGGCCTGTAAGAGGGGATATCATCTTTACCAGCCACTTGGATAATTTGTAAGTAACAGACCCCACAGAACTCACGATAGGACGTAATGGATTATTAAGCTTGTGGGTTTTGATCAAGCCATACATATAAGGTAAAGTGGGATTGATTTGAGAGAGCTGTTTAGTGAGATCGGGGTTCTTTTTCAATAACATCTTCATTTTGGAATTAGACAACTTATTAATATTTTCCAGGGGATCTTTCGTAAGCTCACAATACGTGCTTTCATCACTAAGTAATGAATTCATCTTATCATTGTAGTCACTTTTATCCAAGATAACAATAGCATTAGACTTATCAGCCTTGGTAATATGGATATTCTTATTTCTTTTCAAGTTTATCAAGGCTGTTTCAAATCTTTTTGGAATGTTTGAAGCAAATTTCTTATTTAAAACACTATGTATACAACCTTTAGCTATGGAAATATCTTCATTTGTAACATCAGACGACTTCTTCTTTTCCAGGTTGATTAAACCTTTAGCAATAGTAAGCGGATTAACACACCGTTGAGTGATAGAAAACTTCCTACCAAAACCAAGAACAAGTTTCTCATTTGTCTGTAGATCATAAGATGATAAGTTTATGAACAAATTTGGATCACTCAATGTGGTCCAGTAACTCTCGTCAAACAGAGCATTTAATTTGGCATTTAACCTTCTTTTATGGGCTTTGTCAGTTTCAATAAGAAGTTGATATACATAATTACGAATGGTGTGCCACTTATCAACACAAACACTGTTTTGCATAAGTATTTTACACTGAGCACTGTGCTTGAAGGCTAATTTCACACTATCACTTGAACTCTTGATAAGGGAATCAAGCAACACCTTATCCAACTCAGAGAATGCTTGATTGTCCAGATTTCTTAGTCTACTTGGAAGACAGGACTTGGGAACAATTTTATCATCTCTGCAATCTTTCAAAAACTTCAACTTGTTTTTGAGACTATGAGCCTTCAGCAAACTCTTCTTGTAGTTGCGGTAGATGGGGCGAAGATGAGGATGTTGTTGACAGATTAAGAACACAGCGTAAGAGAGACGTGTAAGTTCCATATTTTATGAAAATCCACAATGAAAACGTGGATAAGATAAATCTTGATAAAATCACACGGGAAAATGGAAACAACGGAGTACCTTAGCTTTCGTCTTTATTCAAGACATCTTCAGAGGCAACTGGATTACATGGACAGAGAGAGGCTTAAATATACAGGGTGACCTAAAAAACATGAGGTCAGGTCAAAATGATGACATCCACTAATCCCCACACCAACACACACGTAGAGGAGCTTAAGAGAAGGGTGGTGACGTGACTAGCCAAGTCAGGTCAGAAAAAAGGGGACCCACAAAATAACTATCATGCATCTAGATCAAAGGTTTTTAAAGCATTTTTAACCTTGGGCCACTGACAAATAAATTTATGCAACATATTATCGGTTTTGAACTGACCATCACTAAGGTTTATTGATTTTAATTCCTTAATCAAACTAGCTTCAACAAGAAGTCTTTCTGTGACACAAGATGATTTGAAAACTTCTAAGCTTTTTTCCCAAGCAATGGGGTGATTATTATTCCTAACATGAACGAACAAGGCACTGCTTTCAGATGCAGTTCTAATATTATACTTATGTTGTTTGATTCTAAGCTGCAGTGTTTTTCCTGTCTGACCTACATAATTACAATTACATTTGCTACATGGAATACAATAAACACTACCATTTACATTCAAACTTGGGCTATTCCTTATTAACATACTAGTAATGGTTGAGTCATACTTGAAAACAACATTAATATTTAGAAGCTTGAGGGACCGAACTAACGGGACAAATTCATTACGATAGGGCAGAGTCAAAATATTCTTAAGTGTAGGAACTTGTCTGGTTTGAGAGGAATGAAAGGATTTTTTAGCCCTATTAAAACAACGATCAACAAACAGAGAAGGGTACCCAAGTTTATGTGCAATAGAACGAATGTGTTTCAATTCATCGTCAATAAATTCAGAGTCACAAATACGCAGACATCTTAGGAACATAGCAGAAAAAACTGACATTTTGGTAGACTCAAGGTGATTCGATAAAAAGTGAATGAAACTATCAACCTGTGTGGGCTTTCTATATACCTTGAATTTATAGTTTTGGCCATTTCTCATGATAAGCATATCAAGAAATGGAAGGGATTCATTTATTTCTCTTTCAATTTTGAACGTGATACTAGGGACAATATTATTAAGTTTGTCTAAAAATTCAAATGGGTCACTGTTTATAGGCCAAAGACAAAGAACATCATCTACATATCTATACCATGGAGGAATAAAGTCCACTATATTGGGTAGTAATCTAGACTCAAAAAACTCCATATAAATACAGGCTAGAGGAGCAGAAAGACAATTACCCATGCTCATACCAAATATTTGCTTGTAGAACTTCCCATTTGCACTAAACACATTGTCAGTTACGCATAACTCTATCAATTTCAGGAAAGTATCATGTTCAATAGTTAAATCTAGCAGTTGTAATTTATCTTTAAGAAATGAAAGTAAGTCTTTTACAGGTACTCTAGTGAACAGTGAATTTACATCAAAACTTATTAATTCGCAAGGTTCGTTGTGTTTCTTGAGTTTATCAATTAAATCACTGCTATTGCGTATATGTGAATTAGAAATTTGGCCTTTAAGAGGGGATATCATCTTTACCAGCCACTTGGATAATTTGTAAGTAACAGACCCCACAGAACTCACGATAGGACGTAATGGATTATTAAGCTTGTGGGTTTTGATCAAGCCATACATATAAGGTAAAGTGGGATTGATTTGAGAGAGCTGTTTAGTGAGATCGGGGTTCTTTTTCAATACGCAATAGCAGTGATTTAATTGATAAACTCAAGAAACACAACGAACCTTGCGAATTAATAAGTTTTGATGTAAATTCACTGTTCACTAGAGTACCTGTAAAAGACTTACTTTCATTTCTTAAAGATAAATTACAACTGCTAGATTTAACTATTGAACATGATACTTTCCTGAAATTGATAGAGTTATGCGTAACTGACAATGTGTTTAGTGCAAATGGGAAGTTCTACAAGCAAATATTTGGTATGAGCATGGGTAATTGTCTTTCTGCTCCTCTAGCCTGTATTTATATGGAGTTTTTTGAGTCTAGATTACTACCCAATATAGTGGACTTTATTCCTCCATGGTATAGATATGTAGATGATGTTCTTTGTCTTTGGCCTATAAACAGTGACCCATTTGAATTTTTAGACAAACTTAATAATATTGTCCCTAGTATCACGTTCAAAATTGAAAGAGAAATAAATGAATCCCTTCCATTTCTTGATATGCTTATCATGAGAAATGGCCAAAACTATAAATTCAAGGTATATAGAAAGCCCACACAGGTTGATAGTTTCATTCACTTTTTATCGAATCACCTTGAGTCTACCAAAATGTCAGTTTTTTCTGCTATGTTCCTAAGATGTCTGCGTATTTGTGACTCTGAATTTATTGACGATGAATTGAAACACATTCGTTCTATTGCACATAAACTTGGGTACCCTTCTCTGTTTGTTGATCGTTGTTTTAATAGGGCTAAAAAATCCTTTCATTCCTCTCAAACCAGACAAGTTCCTACACTTAAGAATATTTTGACTCTGCCCTATCGTAATGAATTTGTCCCGTTAGTTCGGTCCCTCAAGCTTCTAAATATTAATGTTGTTTTCAAGTATGACTCAACCATTACTAGTATGTTAATAAGGAATAGCCCAAGTTTGAATGTAAATGGTAGTGTTTATTGTATTCCATGTAGCAAATGTAATTGTAATTATGTAGGTCAGACAGGAAAAACACTGCAGCTTAGAATCAAACAACATAAGTATAATATTAGAACTGCATCTGAAAGCAGTGCCTTGTTCGTTCATGTTAGGAATAATAATCACCCCATTGCTTGGGAAAAAAGCTTAGAAGTTTTCAAATCATCTTGTGTCACAGAAAGACTTCTTGTTGAAGCTAGTTTGATTAAGGAATTAAAATCAATAAACCTTAGTGATGGTCAGTTCAAAACCGATAATATGTTGCATAAATTTATTTGTCAGTGGCCCAAGGTTAAAAATGCTTTAAAAACCTTTGATCTAGATGCATGATAGTTATTTTGTGGGTCCCCTTTTTTCTGACCTGACTTGGCTAGTCACGTCACCACCCTTCTCTTAAGCTCCTCTACGTGTGTGTTGGTGTGGGGATTAGTGGATGTCATCATTTTGACCTGACCTCATGTTTTTTAGGTCACCCTGTATATTTAAGCCTCTCTCTGTCCATGTAATCCAGTTGCCTCTGAAGATGTCTTGAATAAAGACGAAAGCTAAGGTACTCCGTTGTTTCCATTTTCCCGTGTGATTTTATCAAGATATATATATATATATATAGTCGCTTGTCTCTGTGCTTTAATGCTCAGTAATATTAGGTTTGGTTAGGTGTAATGAAAGTCTTTACAACCCTAGTAAGCGTTGATCCGAGTGGCTATCAGGAATATGTCACACCGAAATTAAATAAGATTAATACTCCCACCATTGCAGTCAAGTTACGTATACTATTGCCCGCTGTAATGAATTTTTGCATATATACATTTTGTCATTTTTTCAGAATGAGGTTAGTACTTGATGAATCTGTTAATATTTTGCCAGTGGATCAGCAACTGTAGGAGAGTTTGCTGATTGGTTGGGTAGTAGACGGGAATATTGACACTACTGTATATCGTGAGTCTGGCAGCGGCGAGTATTTGTTTACATAATGTTGGTTCCGTGTTCTGTGACCCGCTAGGCTGAGTTGCAAGTCCAATAGGATTATATTATTATTTTCCCTCCAATGTTTCCTTTTATCTTGAATTTATAAATCTCGATATTACTTTCCAAACAATTTCAGTGCGAGTTTATGTTTTCTAGTGTTATAAGTCTGTTCCCGTGTTTATTAGACATGGAACATTTTTTTAACACCTTCGTATTTCTATATAAAGGTACTAGTTAATTAATCTGGTATTGATAATCTATTTCTCAAGCAGATATTAACAACTGAAACAGAAAAAATATCCTTATAACATTACAATAACGTCACAACCCCATCATGAGTTGTAATAACCGAAAACACTCAATATTCAACTCAGGGGCAAAAAAAAAAACAGAAATATTATTGTTTAATATAAAATAGCATAAAAGAATCGTGGCGATGATGGAACAGAGTCAAGTTACATTTAAATATAATAAGAGATAAATTGTTATGTTTTATATTATTGTTTATTGGAGAATTAGTGATGTTAATTTATTTTCTTCGAAACTTTTGACAGATAATACAGATGTTTCTCACCTCTTGTTCATCATATACATAAAATAAATAGAAAAACTGAAGTGTAGAAACAATGCAATAAAATAAAAAAAAACGCGAGAGAGAGAGAAAGAAAAGAGAGAGAAAGAGGGAGAGAGAGAGAGAGAGAGAGAGAGCACCGCCGTCTTTGCAGGTCTCCCCTTGAACGCTTTTTATTGAATACAATTTCTCGCAGAACAAAAGTCAAAGTAAAAATGAAACAGGAAACATAAACGTGTACAAAACAAGGAAGCTAGACCTCTCATCCCCCCCCCACTCCCCACTCCTCCCACTCACCCCCTGCCTCTCCCCACTCCTTCCTCTCACTCCCTCCCTCTCTCCACTCCTCTCACTCATCCCCTCTCTCTCCCTACTCCTCACTTACCCCTCTTCCCTCTCCTCGCACTCACCCCTCTCCCCACGCCTTCTTCTCACCCCTTCCCTGTCCCCACTCTTCGCACTCACCCATTCCCTCTTCCCACTCCTCCTTCCCTCCCCATCATCTTCTTCCTCATTCTCTTTCCCCATCCAACTTCCCTCCTGGCTTTATACCCCTACCTAACTCCTCCTCTTCCCCCTTCCCCCTCCTCCTCCACCACCCCCTCCTCCTTCCTCATGATCTACCCTCACATTCTCCGTGTTTAAGTTCCTCTTCCTCACACACCTGTACCCCCAGGTAAATACAATTAACCTGAGGGAGGCAGAAAAAAATGAGAGCTGAGTCAAGTGATGAGATCACTAATACAGAAAACCCCTCAAAAATTGAGCTAAGTGAGATGAGTGAAAGTAAAGTGAGTTTCGAGTGAGTCGAGTCATCTTTGACTGAGATTAGAGAAATAATATAGACTTGAACTTGGTTAGACAAATGAGATATAAGTGAGATTAGTGACACTTAAGTGAGATAAATGAGACGAGTGAGTGAAATCAGTGAAACTTAAATGAGACTTGTGAGATTTGAGTCGAGTTTATGAGACGAAAATTAAAGTACTGATCCTAAATGAAAAGAAAAAGATGACAGACTAGAGCGAGATTAGTAAGCCTGAGAAAATGAGAATAAAAGAGATGAAAGGTTGAATACGTAATAACAGGGTGTCTACTGGCCAAACAAAACAAAACAAAATTCCACGACCTTTCCAGGTTTTCCAAGTGTAAATTTGAACAATTCTGGGTACATTAATTCGGCATTTATTGCGACGGAATAACAAAATTAGAAGTTTTCAATAACATTTATATACTATAGGGAAATTTAAAGATGATATACATGATATTACTCAAGAAATTGAAATCGCTTTCGGGACCCACCCCAGTTTAAACAGCCGATTCTCTGTCGGGTCTCAGTATTGTAGGTCACTTGATCATAATTTTTTTTTTATTGCCACTGGCTACCGGACTGAATATTTGATTTAACCAGCTATGATCAAGATGATCATTAGGCCTAGTGATGAACATCGGCAAAGACCTTGCCCCCCCCCCCCCCCCTCCACATTTTTTTCCCTCGGATTTGCTCGATTCACGTGGGGTCGACCTGGACGCTTTAAAAAGTCGGATATCCGGCAAAACCCGAAAAATCACGCATGGGAAAAATGTGGAATAATCCACTTAAATAAATTCACTTAACTGTAAGAACAATTCATCTCTGACAATACTCATTGCAGAATTAGTAGGTATAACCTGTAATATTTGGTTATTTGATCACTAACATGAAATATGAGAGGTACACAAACAATTCAGTTATTGGAGTGGACTATTTACTGGAATTTTTTCCTAAAAGTTGAATTATTTACCTATTATACAGTACTGTATATCCTTAATTTATGGTAAGAATGCTGTCAAAATAACAATATTTTGAGGTTGAATTGAATTCACATAAAATTCCAGGTTTTGTAGGCCAATAGAAACAGGGAATAACAACAACAACAACAAGAATAATAATAATAATAATAATAATAATAATAATAATAATAATAATAATAACAGCAATAATAACAGCAATAATAATTATAGTAATAATAATAATAAACAAATACAATATAACTATAAATGGTAAGAGTAAAGACGAAGAGGAAGAATCACATTCACTGTCTGAGAGAAGTGATATGGATGACCCGAGGGAAGACAAACGTGAAGAAAAGAGAGAGAGAGAGAGAGAGAGAGAGAGAGAGAGAGAGAGAGAGAGATTGATGACAACTGGATGGTGTGGTGAGTGAGGAAGGAGAGGTTGAAAAATGACAAGCATAGGTGGTTAATATAGGAAGACAATAAAGATATGAATAAAAAATAGAAGATTTTTACCAGCTATCAACTTCAGGAAAAATTCGTCCAAATACAGATACTCGTGGCACCTCTTGTTGATTATAACCAGAACTTACGAAATATAACTCCATCAATGAAACGTTTTCAACAAAACATTTTCATCAACACAAATGGTTTAAAGCAGAGGTGTCTGTTGTCCCCAGCTTTGTTCACTTGTGTGTTGGAGAAGGTATATACGTGAATGAGAGGTGTTGGAGAAGGTGTATAGGAGAATGAAAGGTGTTGGAGAAGGCCTATAGGAGAATGGGAGGTGTTGGAGAAAGTCTATAGGAGAATGAGAGGTGTTGGAGAAGGTATATAGGTAAATGAGAGGTGTTGGAGAAGGTCTATAGGAGAATGAGAGGTGTTGGAGAAGGTCTATAGGAGAATGAGAGGTGTTGGAGAAGGTATATAGGAGAATGAGAAGTGTTGGAGAAAGTCCATAGGAGAATGAGAGGTGTTGGAGAAAGTCCATAGGAGAATGAGAGGTGTTGGAAAAGGTCTATAGGAGAATGGGAGGTGTTGGAGAAAGTCCATAGGAGAATGAGAGGTGTTGGAGAAGGTATATAGGTGAATGAGAGGTGTTGGAGAAAGTCCATAGGAGAATGAGAGGTGTTGGAGAAGGTATATAGGTGAATGAGAGGTGTTGGAGAAGGTCTATAGGAGACTGTGAGGTGTTGGAGAAGGTATATAGGAGAATGAGAGGTGTTGGAGAAGGTCTATAGGAGAATGAAAGGTGTTGCGGAAGGTGAGGTGATGGAGAAGGTCTATT
Source organism: Homarus gammarus (assembly GCA_958450375.1). Classification (NCBI taxonomy): domain Eukaryota; kingdom Metazoa; phylum Arthropoda; class Malacostraca; order Decapoda; family Nephropidae; genus Homarus; species Homarus gammarus. Next base: position 259,294 of record CAUDMG010002844.1, read on the forward strand.
GGAGAATGAAAGGTGTTGGAGAAGGTGTATTGGAGACTGAGAGGTGTTGGAGAAGGTATATAGGCGAATGAAAGGTGTTGGAGAAGGTTTATAGGAGAATGAAAGGTGTTGGAGAAGTGTGTATAGGAGAATGAGATGTGTTGGAGAATGTCAATAGGAGAATGAGAGGTGTTGGATAAAGTCCATAGGAGAATGAGAGATGTTGGAGAAGGTGTGTAGGAGAATAGGAGGTGTTGGAGAAGGTCTATAGGGGAATGGAAGGTGTTGGAGAAGGTCTATAGGAGAATGAGAGGTGTTGGGGAAGTTGAGGTGTTGGAGAAGGTCTGTAGGAGAATGGGAGGTGTTGGAGAAAGTCTATAAGAGAATGAGAGGTGTTGGAGAAGGTGTATAGGAGAATGAGAGGTGTTGGAGAAAGTCTATAGGAGAATGAGAAGTGTTGGAGAAGGTATATAGGAGAATGGAAGGTGTTGGAGAAGGTCTATTGGAGAATGAAAGGTGTTGGAGAAGATCTATAGGAGAATGAAAGGTGTTGGAGAAGGTGTATTGGAGACTGAGAGGTGTTGGAGAAGGTATATAGGAGAATGAAAGGTGTTGGAGAAGGTTTATAGGAGAATGAAAGGTGTTGGAGAAGTTTGTATAGGAGAATGGGAGGTGTTGGAGAAAGTCTATGGGAGAATGAGAGGTGTTGGAGAAGGTATATAGGCGAATGAAAGGTGTTGGAGAAGGTTTATAGGAGAATGAAAGGTGTTGGAGAAGTGTGTATAGGAGAATGAGATGTGTTGGAGAATGTCAATAGGAGAATGAGAGGTGTTGGATAAAGTCCATAGGAGAATGAGAGATGTTGGAGAAGGTGTGTAGGAGAATAGGAGGTGTTGGAGAAGGTCTATAGGGGAATGGAAGGTGTTGGAGAAGGTCTATAGGAGAATGAGAGGTGTTGGGGAAGGTGAGGTGTTGGAGAAGGTCTGTAGGAGAATGGGAGGTGTTGGAGAAAGTCTATAGGCGAATGAGAGGTGTTGGAGAAAGTCTATAGGAGAATGAGAGGTGTTGGAGAAGGTATATAGGAGAATGAAAGGTGTTGGAGAAGGTTTATAGGAGAATGAAAGGTGTTGGAAAAGGGTGTATAGGAGAATGGGAGGTGTTGGAGAAAGTCTATAGGAGAATGAGAGGTGTTGGAGATATTCTATAGGAGAATGAGAGGTGTTGGAGAAAGTCTATAGGAGAATGAGAGGTGTTGGAGAAAGTCTATAGGGGAATGAGAGATGTTGGAGAAGGTATATAGGAGAATGGAAGGCGTTGGAGAAGGTCTATAGGAGAATGAGAGGTGCTGGAGAAGGTCTATAGGAGAATGTGAGGTGTTGGTGAAGGTCGATAGTTGAATGAGAAGTGTTGGAGAAGGTCTATAGGAGAATGGGAAGTGTTGGAGAAGGTCTATAGGAGAATGAGAGGTGTTGGAGAAGGTCTATAGGAGAATAGGAGGTGTTAGAGAAGCCGTAACTACTAAGGCTTGCAGTTCTTGATGAAAATATAAAAGGATCTCATTACCACACAGCATGAAGCCCTACCGACGCCCTACCGCAGCCTGATAGCACCCATGACTGCCACACGTGTTCACTAACGAAGAGACTTGAGCAAAACTTCCTAATATTTGAGCACTTTGTCACAGAGGATTGTAATGGCCATTCTCATCAACAGAAGTGTTATATAAATGGGTTATTTACATCTGATTTATATTCAGATTCATTCCCTGTAATTTTCCACTATCTGTGAGGACATGAACTGCACACGTGAACAGTAGCTTTCCTAAGAGGGAGAAGCCCATATGTCAGCATCTATGTAAGCGCACACCAAGGCGACGCCCTCAGGCAGTCACTCACACCAACTAACATGGAACGGACGTTGATTCACGTTTATATACATAAACGCCGTCCTTTCTCATCACACTCATAAATAGTGGAACTTACGGTTGATCTACACTCAGGAATTATATAAACATAATACTTTTCTAATAAAACAAGAAACTTCAATTGGGTTTCGTTACTAAAGCCCAATATAATATATGTGAACCAACCTGGTTAATTGGAATTAACCAACTGGCTCAAGATATGTGGGGGGATTTATGATGTGTAGGAGAAAGCTTGGAGAACACGACACTACACTTCATGCAGAGGAGAACGGAACTCTTGGAGGACATGACACTACACTTGATGCAGAGGAGAACGCTTGGAGGACACGACACTACACTTGATGCAGAAGAGAACGCTTGGAGAACATGACACAATGATTGACGCAGAAGCGAACAGTTGGAGAACACGACACAATGGTGGACGCATAGGAGAATGCTTGAAGAACACAACACAATGCTCGACACAGAGGAGAACGCTTGGAGAACCCAACACAATGCCCAACGCAGAGGAGAACGTTTGGAGAACACAACCCAACGCCCAACGCAGAGCAGAATGCTTGAAGAACACGACACAATGATGGACGCAAAGGAGAGCTTTTTGAGAACAAAGATTAAGTCAGGTTCCCGGGGTCAGGTTACAAAACTGGGGGAACACAGACGACCGATAAGAGTGATAAACAGTGGAGCCCAAGGACGAAGACTAAGAAAGTGATGGAGGCGATAATGTGACCGTGTGAAAGGCAGTACTGGGGAAGCGTACACAAAGATGGGTGGTAGTAGCTACGTGTATACAGAATCTCACTGACTACATCATTGTCAGAGAAAAAGACCACCAAGATGTCCTCATCACCCGTGCCATGCGTGGCTCGGACCACTGCAACACAGATCATCGGCTCGTCAGAGCCAAGCTCTAACTTCACGTTGCCCCAAAACGGCGAAGGCAGCAAGCCTCCAGAAGCGTCTGGAGGATCCAGCGGTAGCAAATGTTTTCAGAGAGCACCTCGAACAGAGGAAGATAAACAGCAGCCAACGCAAATCCCATTGCCGAATGGGATATTCTCGACAGTGTCATGACAAAAACCTGCAGAGAGACCCTCGGCCAGATCGAAGGGATACACCTGGACTGGTTTGATGAAAATGACCCGGTAATCAATGTACTCATCAATGATAAACTGAGGGTTGTTCATCCAGTCAGTTAAGACAGCACGTTGTAACTGACTGGCAGAACAACCCTCAGTCTCGGACCAAAGCAGATACGTCCCTCAAGAAGAAAGCGGAGGCCCAGAGGGAATTTTGCAATCTAAAGATCGACTGGCTTAAAACTGAAGCATGTGAAACAAAAAAATTGCAGATCAGCACAAGATGCACGAATTTTTCAATTCCACTAAAACAGTTTATGGGCCAATCACTCGTGGTGCAGCCCCCTTCCACTAATTCGACGGTAACTCCATAATTGAAGACGATGAAAGCCTCCTTCAACACTGGAAAAAGCTCTACCATTCACTGTTCAACTGAAACACCGATGTGGATGGCCTGATTACCCAGCAGGTCCCTCAGCATCCAGAGCTGACCCACCTAAGCTATCCTCCATCCCTGGATGAGGGAGCTACTGCCATCAAACAGATGAAAAATAACAAAGCCTCAAGGCCTGATGAAATCCCAGTCAAGGTGTATAAAGCAGGAGGACCTCTGTTTACCAGTCGTCACCACTCTCTCCTGGAGAATATATGGGAAAAGGAGGAAATCCCCAAGCTCTTAAAGACGCCTCCATTGTCAATATTTATAATAACAAGAGAGACCGGTCAGACTGTGGCAACTACAGTGGGGTCTCGCTGCTGTCCGTAGCTGGCAAGATTATTTCCCGAGTCCTCCTCAACAGACTCCTTCCGGAGGCGAAAAACTTCCTCACAGAATCTCAATGAGGCTTTAGACCATCACGTGGCACCACTGACATGATCTTTGCTGACCCATCAGATACAGAAAAAGTGCAGAGAACAGCGTCGTGACCTGTCCATGGCTTTCATCGACCTACCCAAGGCCTTCGACTCGGTCAACCGGGAAGCCCTCTGGTGGACCCTCAGCCGTTTTGGCTGCCCACCAAAATTCATCACCATTGTGAGGCAACTCCACGATGGCATGAACGGCAGTGTCCTGCACAATGGCACCCAGTCTGAGTTCTTCCCCATCCAAATGGGGGTGAAACAAGGGTGCATACTGGCACCGGGTCAAGGGTTTTTTTCAACATAAGACGACCCCAGGCAAGAACAGAGGTGTTGGCAGCTTCCATTACTTAACTTCCATATGCAGATGACGTCACCCTTGTCGCTCACACTGAATGCGACGTACAGGAGATCCTGAACACCTACGCAGATGCATTGGTAAGACTCAGATTCTCTTTCAGCCTGCCTCTGGTTCAGCCACACCTCCACCATCCATCCAGCTTAATAGTACTACCCTCACTAATGTTACCCACTTTTCCTATCTCGGCTCTCACCTGTCCACCACCGCTGACAATGATGAAGAGATTCAGCATCGGATCAGATGTGCATTCCAAGCCTTTGGCAGACTCCGAAACCGTGTCTTCAGCTGTAGGGGGCTGAGATTATCCACGAAGTTAACACGTTTATCGAGCAGTAGTCCTCCCCGCCCTGCTGTATGGCAGTGAGACATGGGTCACATACAGGAGGCACCTCAAGGCACTTGAAAACTTTCACCAACTTAGTCTACGTTCCATCCTCCGGGTTCGCTGGGAAGACAAGAGAGCAAATGCCAGTATTCTTGCTGACACCAACTGTAGGAGCACCGAGGCTACCGTTATCCATGAAAAACTACGCTGGACTGGCTATGTTACGCGAGTGGATGACAGTAAATGGCCAAAGCAGTTACTTTACAGTCACCTAACAAATAGTAAACGTAAAGCTGGGGGGCAACTGAAGAGGTATAAGGATAGTCTTAAGGCAAACCGGAAAAAGTGCCAAATCGACCCCCTCACCTGGGAGTCGATTTCTCCACACCTTAACGCTTGGAGGAGCACCACACAAGAAGGTGTCAATACTTTCGAGTTAGCCCGACTGCGTAACGAGGCAGACGTAGCCGGCGCCACTCCCGAACTAGAGGTAGCCCCCACATATGCAACATCTCTGATCGACCCTGCCGGTCCCGCATCGGGCTCTTTAGTCACCTCAAACTCACCAACCTAGGTGACATCCTTAATAACTCATATCATTGTATCATAGCTGGATGACGCCGTACTCGATTCCGAGTGACAGCAAAGTAGTAAGTAGTCGTACGGTGGTCAAGTAATTGGGTATTTGTATTCAATTACAGTAGCTATAAATCCTTTTCCAGTAAGCTACTTGTAACTACTTACTTTACCGGACGCCTATTTTGTACTTGTAATAAAGTAAAAATTTATCAATCGTAACTGCTTTTTACTTCATTATACCTGTAAACAAGCTAAGCAGTAGCAAGTACTTTTCTGCTTTTCGTTAATTTACTACTTATTGGTAATAATGGAGATGCAAAATTATTCACTAGTGGACTGGATAGTACTGATATACTGGCGGGCGTCAGGCTGTCCGGTCTATATAAAAAAAAAAAAAAAAAAATATATATATATATATATATATATATATATATATAAATATATATATATATATATATATATATATATATATTTATATATATATATATATATTAAACATACCGAAGCATTCAACATGAATTTGAGTAACGGCTTGTACAAGCTGGACAACTTTGTAATTAAGAAGATTTGTGATCAGGTGAGAGGGCGGGTCACTGTCCCATCTGACCCAACCACCAACCGTTGTGTGCCATTTAAAGATTAGTAGGGTCATTACCTGACCATTGTGGACCTGGTCTCACCCTCCTCTGTATATATTCATCTTGTTCTGCATTACTCTATCTAGTCTGTACTCACCCCTGAAGATGTGAATTACACGAAAGCGCTTGGGAACTTCGTGTTTTCTTCTTTCCTGGTGGTTATCAGCATATATATATATATATATATATATATATATATATATATATATATATATATATATATATATATATATATATAATGTGTGTGTTATTTTAGAAAAAATAATTAATGAAAAGCAATAAATAATATATTAAAACAAGTTCTTTCTATATTTTAGACTTCTGATTACTTTTCAAGTATCTGTACTTTTACTTCAACCCAATTACTATTTTCGACAAGTAATTCTACTTTTATTAGATTACAAATTGTTAGTAATTTGCCCAACACTGGTATCTGTATGTATTTTACCGTGTATATTTTATTGTATGTATTTTAGGAAACTGCCGGTCATGGTGTTGCACGTTTCTATAGTTGTATGTTTGTGTTTGTTCGTCGTCTCTCTGTGTTTGTTAGTCTGGCACTGGTTGCTGTTTGTTTGTCGTCGTGTTTGCTGTCATCTCCTACCCCACCAGTCAACTACCTTCCCATATCTAGCCTCTTGTTCCAAACTCATCTCCTTTTCCACATTCAGACTCTTTCCACTATACACCTTCTTACCCACAACAACACCACTCCCATTCCACATTTCATCCCCCTTTTCCCTTACCCACCATTTCTACCCATTCAATTAATCCAACTTAACTTAACCTGAACAGAAGATAGGAGCATTAGGTATACTTGAGTCGATAGGTTCACACGCCATAGGATGTAAACATGGACTTAACTGATTGACAAACACGCAAAACCATCAGACTAAAAATAGTGATAAAATTGCATTGAGATACTGGTAAATGTATCTAGTTATTTATTTTTTTGTGAATGCTAGCTATAGCTCACACACACACACACACACACATACACACACACACTACATCCTTGACCACCGGAGAGGCAAGACCTACCAGGCGCCCCCCTTGGACATGTTCGGCCATTCCTTAAGTCCTTCTCCCTGACCCATCCTCACCACCGGGATATCAACATAATCAAAAGTGACAATTTCCTTTCGGAAAGAAGTGGGACCTGTGTTGAACAGTGATGACCAGTGTTTAAGCCAGTGAATTCAGCACTAGACAATACCAGTGAGAGCAGTGATCCACCAGTGGGATAAGCACCCCAGGGAACTGACCACCATCTTCTGACCAGGAGGTGCTAATCAGTCCACCATGGGAACAACATTGGGTCGGCTTCACACCTGACTACGAGATAACACAACACCACCTAGCAGAGAGAGTGAGGTATTTTGACACCACCCCACACCACACGGTGTCCCCATGACATAAGAACATAAGAATGGAGGAAACTGCAGCGGGCCTATTGGCCCATACTGGACAGTCCCATTTACGCCCAACCCCTATTGCTCATATAGCCATCTAACCTATGTTTGAAGCTATCCAGCGTATTCGAGTTAATGATGATATTTGGTAACTTGTTCCACTCGTCCACTACTTTATTTCCAAACCAATGTTTACTTATTTCCCACTTAAATATAAATTTGTCTAATTTAAAGCCATTGTTACGAATTCGCTCCTGGTTAGACAGTTTGAGTACCTTTGTAATGTCCCCTTTGTTCAGCCCTGACTTCCATTTATATACCTCTATCATATCGCCCCTCACTCTACGTGAAGGACCAAATGAGGTCCTTCATATCAACGACTACGGACGAGTTACTGCACCACGTGAACACCACACCACAAGATGTTTCCATGACTACGTGAGGTCCTTCATATCAACGACTACGGACGAGTTACTGCACCACGTGAACACCACACCACACGATGTTTCCATGACTACGTGAGGTCCATCATATCAACGACTACGGACGAGTTACTGCACCACGTGGCCTATGTGACCTCACACAGTATGGCAAGAGACCAACCCGCACCATCAACTGTAAACTATAATAATTTGTATGTTCAGTTTATGTTCCTTCTCCTTTCAGTAATGAAAGCTTTTGTTAAACGACCCACCAACCCCATGTCTTTGTATGTAATAAGTCATTTTTGTCTAATGTATATTTTCAGCCCTCGGGCTGCAGAACTTTTTCAATAAACCGTTAATTATTATTATTATTATTATTATTATTAATATTATTATTATTATTATTATTATTACACACACACACACACACACACACACACACACACACAAAACAACAGTACAACACCACCCACAAGTCATCACACAACTACACCTCTTCCTCACATTCAACATCAAGAACTACAAGTGTTATTACCACCATCAAGTTGTTGTTGATCGTTAAGTCGTAAAACTCTTCAACAACAAAAAAGCAAATATTGCTTTACCCAGTTATAACAAATCTGATATTTTTATTCTTTAGGTTGAAAAAAAATGGCAATTGCGTGTTCCTGATATATTTTTTTCTATTTATATATTTAGTGGAGAATCTATAACCGTCAGTACACGAAGAGTTGTTATAACCCCATGATGCAAGTGAGTGTTGTGATGTCATAATATTTCGTCCAATTAACCAATCAAAACAATCAACTTTCAAGAAAGATTACACTGCCCTGCATAGTTTTTGAGGTTTGTGTATTATTAAGCTTTTCTGGGTGTATTTTGCATGCTGATCTCAAAAATGTTATCCATTTTGCTCAATCAGGTCAGAATTTTGTGCTATAGCATTTTAAGCGTAGATTCAGGTAAAATATTGGCATTTTTCGCTCAAAATGGGGTCCTCATATTCGTTCATAAAAAAAATCATCCGAGACATTGGCAAGCCTCACAGAAAAGATTTCGGTCAGTTTTAATGCCCTTACGATGCATTTAAATACACCCACGTGCTCGCCGGCCATTTAAATGTCCGCCGTGACGCAAAGGAAAAGAGTATATGTCCGTGTTTTTTTACATATATTTTCTCACAGTTAAATTTCTTTTTCATCTGGTGGTACATGGCATGTTTCCTCTGTCTGTGGGATAGTCGAGCAGACAAGCAGCACTACATGCACCGTGACTGGCCTGCAAGAAGTGGACTTACTCCAGGTTCTCACAATGTTGTTGCCCATGCTCTGGTGAATCAGCAGAACATTCTTCTTACGCCACTGCACATCAAGCTCGGTCTGTTCAAAAACTTTGTAAAGGCACTGGACAAAAAAAGCCAGGCTTTCAATTTTCTGAAAGAAAAATTTCAAAAAGTCAGTGAGGCAAAGCTGAATGCAGGAATTTTTGATGGCCCTCAGATCAGAGAGCTTTTCAAAGATCCCAAGTTTGATTGCAGCATGGATGTAAATGAGAAGAAAGCCTGGCATGCCTTTAAGTCTATTGTCTCCAATTTTCTTGACAACTACAGAAGTCCAGAGTATGAACGAGTTGTTGAGGACCTACTTCTGAGCTACAAAGTTCTTGGTGCACGCATGTCCATCAAGATGCACTTCCTCAGCTCCCACTTGGACTACTTTCCAGAGAATTGTGGTGATGTGAGTGAGGAACAAGGAGAACGCTTCCATCAAGATATCCGTGTAATGGAGGAGCGGTAGCAGGGTCGCTGGGATATCAACATGCTCGCCGACTACTGTTGGTGTCTGAAACGGGACACCCCAGACACTAACCACCAAAGAAATTCTCTGCGACAGCCATTTATGCATGTCTAACGGTAAAGGCATCTATGTAGTTGACATATTTTGGTCCTATGTGTTGTGGTTACATTTCTTATGATATATTTTGCATAAAAATTTTGACATCATATTTAAGAATTTCGATTTTTTCCTAATTCCCATAGCATAAAAATCTGACCTGATTGGGCAAAATGAATGGCATTTTTTGAATCAGCACGCAAAATACATAAAGAATCAGCTAAGAAACCCCGCACCTCATGAATTTTCTTTCAAATCCAGCCCAGTGTTATATATATATATATATATATATATATATATATATCATGTAGATCTACAAAAAAACCGTGGATAAGATAAATCTTGTAAAAATCACACAGGTAAAAGGGAAACAATGGAACACCTTAGCTTTCGTCTTTATTCACCCCGCTACGATTAGAACCCAAGATCTTTGGCTCAATAAAGCACGAGGATTATATGTAGAAGTCCGCGTGCTTTATTGGGCTAATGAAATATATATATGGATCCTCGTGTTTCGAAGCCGGATTTGGTAAAACGATACTCTGATCACCTAAGCGGTGTCATAAGCTCGTTGAACAGGCTTTGTGTGAAATATAACAGAGTCTAGGACTGCTTTTAGTGTCCTGGTGGCCCAGAGGTAACGTTCCCCGGTCACAATCATAAGATCGTTGGTTCGAATCCTGGCGGGGTGAGGTGTTGATTATATGTAGAAGTCCGCCTGCTTTATTAGGCTAATGAAATATGTATATATATATATATATATATATATATATATATATTAGGAGAATCCGCTAAGCAACGGTAGGACGCCATTCTCCGGGAGGCTCCACATTGTCTCACTGTTCAGTCCCCAAAACTTCTTCTTCCATCAATATTTCAATAACAGTGTATGTACGTATGTTCCAAGACACGCTGAATTTCCAAGGACAGGCACATGCGCAGCTGGATGAGTTGTTTAGGCTGTGACAAACTCTGGAGATCCACCATTGTAGAGTAGTCAGTCCACCGTCGCCGCCATTCACGAAAAGTCTGGAAAGTCTCATCAGGCTTCAAGATGGGCGGCGTTTGAGCTGCTGCTTTAGGTGGGGCTGGGGGGTGTGAAGGAAGCATGGATGAGGTATCTGAACCAGTCAGTACCGAGGCAGTGTTAGAGCCAAAGGCTTGGTTAACAGTGAGGCGAGATATCAAGGCTTCAAACCGTTCACTGTCTTCCAATCTCCGTTGGTTGTCTCGTTCTGCCTCTGCTTGCCTTCTGTGCTCATCCGCCAAACGTCTGTGGGCTTCATCCTCGCGTTTCTCATCTCTCATAAACTTCAGTAAAGCAATTATCTCTGGAGACAACGCTGAATATTGAGGTGAGGGACTGCGCGATGTGGGGGCTGGAGCGTCGTGGCCGGCCTGGTCATCAATCTCTGCGGGGCTATCACCCGCCTGAGTCATCCAGACGCTGGGTCCACGGCTACGTAAGGCGTGAGACATAACTACTTCCTCTGTGTACTATGTCTTAAATCAGTGTTGACCGGTCAGCCCGTCGTATCAACAAGATTTCAGACAAAAAATTAATTAAATACACAGATAAGTAGGTTATATATATAAAATATATATAAGGAAGCCGCGCGGTCAGCGAGTGCTAGTACAGTACATGTACGTGTGCGAGTGAGTGTGTGTCCTGGGCGGGTAGAGCGTCTCGCCCCAGCTGTGAGGGGGGGGTGGAGGCGGCGCTGTGAGGGGGGTGGAGGGAGAGGCGCGGCGACTCCCAGTCAGTCTAGTTACCCTCAGGACGCGGTCAGAGACGGGTGCACTGAACTTTACTCCTTACAAATGCCCAGAACGTGCCGTATACCTTGGGAATCCTTTAGAACAAGGTCACACATGAATGGCACGAACACACAATGCACTAAACACTTCACAGAAAATCACTGTCACTGCTCAAAGTTGCTGAAATTCTTCGAGGCGAGGTGACGCGCGCGGGAGTTGACCCAAGCGAGAGAGGAGTCCGTACGCCGGCTTCCCCACAAACTTTGCACTATTACTCGTAATTATCCAGTAAGATCGGATCACTGCGCCATGTTAGGTTCTGAATAATAAGTTCTATATACAGGAGAGAACACAAACACCTGTATAGTTTTGTAGGTTCGGTTTACTGGATAAGAGTATGTACACAGAGGAGAGCAGCACTCTCTCTTGACTAGGCTCCCGGTCAACTGCTATAGGCGACGTATGGCAAGTGATACATTAGCAGCTTCCATACGTCGCCAGGCACATTAATTAAGCGTGTGGGATATGGTAATAACATTGCCGCACGCTGCTAGCTAGGCTGAATAAATAATACATAAATGGAGCACATACATAATATACATACATGATATATAATCCAGCATACATAATATACATACAAGTTCCACCATGTTTTTCACTACAACGGTACTGCAAAGTATATTTTTTTAGCATTAAACTGCTATTATTTTTCTGTCTAATCATCACTACATATAACACCACCCATCATCACTACATATAACACCATCCAATATCACTACAAATAACACCATCCATCATCACTACATATAACACCACCCATCATCACAACATATAACAATATCCATCATCACTACATATAACATCATCCATCATTACTACATATAACATCATCCATCATCACTACATATAACACCATCCATCATCACTACAGATCGGTAAAGTAGTTTCCGAGATTCTCGTGCGGACACACACAGTAGGAAGCCACCCTCTGGGAGGCTCCACATTGTCTCACTGTAGTGCATTAGGGTAGACCACATTTTTGGTTTTGCCATTAGCAGCAAGTATGTACAGATTTTTGCCAGTTCTCACTCTGGAGCATCCAACATAGAACTATCCATAAGAGAAGCAAGGAAACACGTGCTATCCATGCCAAGTTTGGTCTGAGCGACTCATTCGCTAGGCGACGGTAGGACGCCACCCTCCGGGAAACTCCACATTGTCTCACTGTTTACTCGGCAAAACTTCTTCTTCCATCAATATTTCATTAACGGTGTATATAAGGTCCACTACAACGGTACAGCAAAGTATTTTTTTTAGCGTTAAACTGTTATTATTTTATTGTCTAATCATCACTACATATAACACCATCCATCATCACTACATATAACAACAGCCATCATCACTACATATAGCACCATCCATCATCACTACATATAACACTATCCATCATCACTACATATAACACCACCCATCATCACTACTTATAACAACATCCATCATCACTACATATAACAACATCCATCATCACTACATATAGCACCATCCATCATCACTACATATAACACCATCCATCATCACTACATATAACACCACCCATCATCACTACATATAACAACATCTATCATCACTACTTATAACAACATCCATCATCACTACATATAACACCATCCATCATCACTACATATAACAAGATCCATCATCACTATAGATCGGTAAAGTAATTTCCGAGATTCTCGTGCGGACACACACAAACACACAGACATATATATATACATATATATATACATATATATACATATATATATATATATATATATATATATATATATATATATATATATATATATATATATATATATATATATCTATATATATATATATATATATATATATATATATATATATATATATATATATATATATATATATATATATATATATATACATATTAGGGTGTGTCATAGGAGGGAAGATCAGCTAAAACAAATGGCCCATCACTTTTTTGGTAGATTTTAGTGTATATAAACAGAAAATAATTTCAGTTTCAATATTTTGCAACCTTTTGCTAGGTAAATTTTAGCGTGAAATTTATCGAAAATCTAACGTATAGCTGCATTAGTGCATTACAATTAAATAGAGAACATTGCTTTCTGACTTCATTCTTTAACAACCCAACTAACAATATTTTTTTCTATTTCAGATTCTGATGCATTTATAAGTTGATAATATTTGTGATGGCTGCTTGTGTCAGGACGAGGAACCAAAAATCCAGCCATCTCAGTCACTATCTTGGGTCTGGGAGAGAGCTCCTGAAGTCGGAGTTGCCTACATTGAGAGATGCTTTGAGATACGGTGTTTTAATCAGGCAAATCAGTGAAAAGAACCAAAGATCTTACACAAACAAAGACATTGCCAGTGATATGACCAAAGCTGTCTTGGCACAGTACACTCTGGCTAACGCTCAGTTCAAGCCTCCAGTCATAACAAGTCAGAAGAAGATTAGTGAGAGACTGCTAGCCAGTTGGGAAAAGGCAAGAGATATCTCTCTTGGGAGAGGAAAACTTGCAGTTAAGGACAGCTTTGCCAAGCAACTGGACCAGTTATTTGACATAATTACTTGCAAGTGCCCAATTGTTCTCTGTCCTGAGTTTGGATGCGATCGTGACTGTAAATCCGAGGCCCACATCTCCTGTATTTGCAAGCGTGAACTGAAGATTCCTGTGATCGAACTGGCATTTGTCAAAGCACAGAGAGAGAAGACTGGCAGTATAGGGGCTCTCATGATTTCTAGCCAAGATATTCCGGAGTCCAAGAGACAGGAGGCTGCCACAGAGAGACAGAAGAGGAGAAGAGTTGCCGAAGAAAAGAGACTTGAGAAGACCCAGGGTGAGGTAAAAAAGGCCGATGATTGGAGTCAAGCTGATTCAGAGTTTAATGACTTCCCCATGGCAGATCCGAGTGCTGACCAGGAGAATGGTGACTTTGTCCCTAACCCAGAAAATAATGATCCCAAACCTTCCAGGCATAACATTCGAAATAGGAAAGATATCCAGAGCATAGCTCTGGCCAGCATGCGACACCACACTGGTCTCAGAGAAACTGCAGAGATAGCAACAGCTGCCTGGATTGACGGTGGTTTGATAACACCTGATGATGTACACCTGGTGATACATCATAACAAAGTAAGGAGAGCTCAGGAGAAACTTGTCAGTAACCTAGAAGAGGAGTTTGATAAGGGGATAAGAGAAAATGGAATCAATTGTTTGTTCTTTGATGGGAGAAGGGATGACACTAAAGTGTTCATGAAAGTTGGAGATTCTGACAAGTTGTTCCCTGCCATGGTGAAGGAGGAACACTACTCCTGCTGCAGTGAACCAGGAGGGAAGTATTTGTGGCATTTCACTCCAGAGAAAGATGACATCAGGAAACCAGCTGGGATAGTGGCAGATAACATTATGAACTGGCTCAGAGAGAGGAACGTAGACTAGACCCTGCAGGCCATTGGAGGGGACAGCACCAACACGAACACAGGGTGGCAATGGGGGGTCATACAGTGGATAGAGCGGAAGATTAGGAGGAAGCTGGTCTGGATTGTTTGTGACATCCACACCAACGAGGTGCCACTCAGACATCTGATCCAGGAGCTGGATGGCAAGACTCTTTCAAACAACAGATGGTCTGGTCATCTTGGCAAGATGCTGGACTCTGCCACTGAGTTAGAAATAAATCCGAGCTTTGAAAAAATCACAGTTGGCCCTCCACTCGTTGAACTTGCACATACTGTCATTGACGACCTGAGTACTGACCAGTACTATGGTTACATGATTTGTAGTGCCATCAAAACTGGGGTCATGCCTGATAGACTTGCTTACCTGCAGATAGGTCCAGTCTCACATTCTAGGTGGCTCACAACGGCTCTCAGGTTCTGCAGAATTTGGGTCGCTCATCATAAACTGAAAGGGAACCAGCTTCACAACCTGAGACTTATTGTCCAATTCATAGTGAGTGTCTACTTGCCAAATTGGTTCAACACCAAGGTCAAGTCATCGTTCTCCGAAGGTCCGAGGCATGTTCTCTTCCAGCTTGAGCTCCTGAGGAGTCAGCCAAGGAAGGTTGTTCAGATTGTGGAGCAGATTGTGAGGAGATCTTCCTGGTATGCTCATCCCGAGGCAGTTCTGCAGACAATGCTCTGCAGTAAGGATGAGGAGGAGAGAAGAGTGGCAGTCAAAAAGATCTTGGATATGAGACTTATGAGAGGATCTGGGCATGACGAATCAGTTGGTGACGATTCCTTCAGGGTCAGGAAGACTCCTGAAGTCAATCTAGGTGCCAAGACCCTCACTGATCTCATAGATCTGGATAACATCCAGGCTGGCAGTGAGCCCCCTCTTACCTGCAGCCTCACCAATGTTAAAGTCAGAGCTTTCCTGGACAACCCCATGCATGTCCCTGCCTGGCCCTCGCACACCCAGAGTATAGAGCGTTGTGTACAGCAAGTGAGCGAGGCCAGCAGTCACGTGTACAGCCAGGAGAGGGGGGAAGGCTACATCCGAGCTCAGGTGGTCAGCAGGGAGGTGATGAGTAGAAATAGAAGCAAGAAAGACATGTTCTCTATGGTGTGCAGCAACACCGGGTCGTAGTAGTAAAACCGGTTTTTGTATTTGATGATTTTGTTTTCTAAAGGAATATTAAATTTAATAAATGTGGCAAGATCATTCGTTTCACTATTCTGGATCATTTTCATCCTAATAAATTAACCTGATACATTTACTTTACTTTAAATAAGCTATTTAGTGGTGTTGGTAAAAGGGTGGGAATACTGAATTTTCATAACATTTCAGGTTAAAATTTACCTAGCAAAAAATAAAAACTTTTCAAATCTGAAGATATCACAATGATTCTGCACATAAAACTACATCATTAATACCATGGGCCGATTTTTCAAACTCAAAAAAAAATAATTCGCCTCCATATGACACACCCTAATCAGGCATGACCCCAGTTTTGATGGCACTGCAAATAATGTAACCATAGTACTGGTCAGTACTCAGGTCGTCAATGACAGTATGTGCAAGCTCATCGAGTGGAGGGCCAACTGTGATTTTTTCAAAGCTCAGATTTATTTCTAACTCAGTGGCAGAGTCCAGCATCTTGCCAAGAGGACCAGACCATCTGTTGTTTGAAAGAGTCTTGCCATCCAGCTCCTGGATCAGATGTCTGAGAGGCAACTCGTTGGTGTGGAGGTCACAAACAATCCAGACCAGCTTCCTCCCAATCTTCCGCTCTATCCACTGTACGACCCCCCCCCCCCCTTGCCACCCTGTGTTCGTGTTGGTGCTGTCCCCTCCAATGGCCTGCAGGGTCTGGTCTACGTTCCTCTCTCTGAGCCAGTTCACAATGTTATCTGCCACTACCTCAGCTGGTTTCCTGATGTAATCTTTCTCTGGAGTGAAATGCCACAAATACTTCCCTCCTGGTTCACTGCAGCAGGAGTAGTGTTCCTCCTTCACTATGGCAGGGAACAACTTGTCAGAATCTCCAACTTTCATAAACACTTCAGTGTCATCCCTTCTCCCATCAAAGAACAAACAATTGATTCCATTTTCTCTTATCCCCTTATCAAACTCCTCTTCTAGGTTACTGACAAGTTTCTCCTGAGCTCTCCTTACTTTGTTATGATGTATCACCAGGTGAATATCATCAGGTGTTATCAAACCACCGTCAACCCAGGCAGCTGTTGCTATCGCTGCAGTTTCTCTGAGACCAGTGTGGTGTCGCATGCTGGCCAGAGCTATGCTCTGGATATCTTTCCTATTTCGAATCTTATGCCTGGAAGGTTTGGGATCATTATTTTCTGGGTTAGGGACAAAGTCACCATTCTCCTGGTCAGCACTCAGATCAGCCATGGGGAAGTCATTAAACTCTGAATCAGCTTGACTCCAATCATCGGCCTTTTTTACCTCACCCTGGGCCTTCTCAAGTCTCTTTTCTTCGGCAACTCTTCTCCTCTTCTGTCTCTCTGTGGCAGCCTCCTGTCTCTTGGACTCCGGAATATCTTGGCTAGAAAGCATGAGAGCCCCTATACTGCCAGTCTTCTCTGTCTGTGCATTGACAAATGCTAGTTCGATCACAGGAATCTTCAGTTCACGCTTACAAATACAGGAGATGTGGGCCTCGGATTTACAGTCACGATCGCATCCAAACTCAGGACAGAGAGCAATTGGGCACTTGCAAGTAATTATGTCAACTAACTGGTCTAGTTGCTTGGCAAAGCTGTCCTTAACTGCAAGTTTTCCTCTCCCAAGAGAGATATCTCTTGCCTTTTCCCAACTGGCTAGCAGTCTCTCACTAATCTTCTTCTGACTTGTTATGACTGGAGGCTTGAACTGAGCGTTAGCCAGAGTGTACTGTGCCAAGACAGCTTTGGTCATATCACTGGCAATGTCTTTGTTTGTGTAAGTTCTTTGGTTCTTTTCACTCATTTGCCTGATTAAAACACCGTATCTCAAAGCATCTCTCAATGTAGGCAACTCCGACTTCAGGAACTCTCTCTCAGACCCAAGATAGCGACTGAGATGGCTGGATTTTTGGTTCCTCGTCCTGACACAAGCAGCCATCGCAAATATTATCAACTTATAAATGCATCAGAATCTGAAACAGAAAAAAATATTGTTAGTTGGTTTGTTAAAGAATGAAGTCAGAAAGCAATGTTCACTATTTAATTGTAATGGACTAATGCAGCTGTACGCTAGATTTTCGATAAATTTCACGCTAAAATTTACCTAGCAAAAGGTTGCAAAATAATGAAACTGAAATTATTTTCTGTTTATATACACTAAAATCTACCAAAAAAGTGATGGGCCATTAGCTTTAGCTGATCTTCCCTCCTATGACACACCCTAATCTATATATATATATATATATATATATATGTATATATATATGTATATATATATATATATGTATATATATACAATCAACACCTCAACCCGCCAGGATTCGAACCCACGGCCCACAAGCCTATGACTGTGACCGGGGAACGCTAACCGCTGGACCACCAGGATACAAAAGCAGTCCTAGACTTTGTTATATTTCACACAAAGTCTGTTCAACGAGCTTATGGCGCCGTGAACCTCTAATGGGGACCACCCGTACCACGTAGGTGGTCAGAGTAACGTTTTACCAAATCCGGCTTCGAAACACGAGGATCCATATATATTTCATTAGCCCAATAAAGCACGCGGACTTCTACATACAATCAACACCTCAACCCGCCAGGATTCGAACCCACGGCCCACAAGCCTATGACTGTGACCGGGGAACGCTAACCGCTGGACCACCAGGATACAAAAGCAGTCCTAGACTTTGCTATATTTCACACAAAGCCTGTTCAACGAGCTTATGGCGCCGTGAACCTCTAATGGGGACCACCCGTACCACGTAGGTGGTCAGAGTAACGTTTTACCAAATCCGGCTTCGAAACACGAGGATCCATATATATTTCATTAGCCCAATAAAGCACGCGGACTTCTACATACAATCAACACCTCAACCCGCCAGGATTCGAACCCACGGCCCACAAGCCTATGACTGTGACCGGGGAACGCTAACCGCTGGACCACCAGGATACAAAAGCAGTCCAAGACTTTGTTATATTTCACACAAAGCCTGTTCAACGAGCTTATGGCCCTGTGAACCTCTAAGCCGGATTTGGTAAAACGTTGCTCTGACCACCTACGTGGTACGGGTGGTCCCCATTAGAGGTTCACCGCGCCATAAGCTCGTTGAACAGGCTTTGTGTGAAATATAACAAAGTCTAGGACTGCTTTTGTATCCTGGTGGTCCAGCGGTTAGCGTTCCCCGGTCAGAGTCATAGGCTTGTAGGCCGTGGGTTCGAATCCTGGCGGGTTGAGGTGTTGATTGTATGTAGAAGTCCGCGTGCTTTATTGGGCTAATGAAATATATATATATATATATATATGTATATATATATATATAGTATGTATATATATAAATATATATATATATATAATATACATATATATATATATATATATGTATATATATAGTATGTATATATATATATATATATAGATATATATATATATATATAATCAACGACCTCACCAGCAAGGAATCGAACCCTCGACCTACTGGGTGTGACTAGGGAGCGCTTACCGGCTTGGCCCCAAGGACACTAAAAGCAGTTCTAGACTCTGTTATATTTCACACAAAGCCTGTTCATCGAGCTGATGGCGCCGTGAACCTCAATGGGAAACTGCCCGTGCCTCGTATGTGGTGTCAGTAGCATTTTACCGAATCCAGCTGGTATGAAACGCGAGGTACATATATATACTTCATTTTTAGTCCATTTAACACACGGACTTTGAACATACAATCAACGACCTCACCAGCAAGGAATCGAACCCTCGACCTACTGGGTGTGACTAGGGAGCGCTTACCGGCTAGGCCACAAGGACACTAAAAGCAGTTCTAGACTCTGTTATATTTCACACAAAGCCTGTTCATCGAGCTGATGGCGCCGTGAACCTCAATGGGAAACTGCCCGTGCCTCGTATGTGGTGTCAGTAGCATTTTACCGTATCCAGCTGGTATGATACGCGAGGTACATATATATACTTCATTTTTAGTCCATTTAACACGCGGACTTTGAACATACAATCAACGACCTCACCAGCAAGGAATCGAACCCTCGACCTACTGGGTGTGACTAGGGAGCGCTTACCGGCTAGGCCACAAGGACACTAAAAGCAGTTCTAGACTCTGCTATATTTCACACAAAGCCTGTTCATCGAGCTGATGGCGCCGTGAACCTCAATGGGAAACTGCCCGTGCCTCGTATGTGGTGTCAGTAGCATTTTACCGAATCCAGCTGGTATGAAACGCGAAGTACATATATATACTTCATTTTTAGTCCATTTAACACGCGGACTTTGAACATACAATCAACGACCTCACCAGCAAGGAATCGAACCCCCTCCCATTGAGGTTCACGGCGCCATCAGCTCGATGAACAGGCTTTGTGTGAAATATAACAGAGTCTAGAACTGCTTTTAGTGTCCTTGTGGCCTAGCCGGTAAGCGCTCCCTAGTCACACCCAGTAGGTCGAGGGTTCGATTCCTTGCTGGTGAGGTCGTTGATTGTATGTTCAAAGTCCGCGTGTTAAATGGACTAAAAATGAAGTATATATATATGTATATATATATATATATGTATATATATATATATATATATATATATATATTTATATATATAGAGTATATATATATATATATATGTATATATATGTATATATATATACATATATATATATATATATATATGTATATATACTTATATATATATACATATATATATACATATATATATATATATATATATATATATATATATATATATATAAATATATATATATACATATATATATATATATGAATATATACATATATATATATATATATATATATATATATATATATATATATATATATATATATACATATATATATATATATATATATATATATATATATATATATATATATACATATATATATATATATATACAAATATATATATATACATATATATACCTATATATATATATATATATATATATATATATATATATATATATATATATATATATATATAAATATATATATATATATATACATATATATGTAATATTCAGAAATTTCAGAGTAATTTCGAATGCCCCGCCATTGGCAACACTGAGCGTTCAAGGTCATGGGAGGGGAGAGAGCGTTTCCTGCTCATAGGGAGAGATGGTGGAACTAGGCCTATATGATATTAAATGTAGTTTACCGATTTAATAATGATGGCATTCATGAAGTAAGGGACTATTATTGAATTTTAAATTATTATAGATCGTTTAGCAGTCTGAATAATGTTACGGGTGTCCCAAGGAGTTATTAGTTAGGCGGAAAATATGTCACGTAGACCTAAGCTAACGCCTTGAGAGGACGCGACGCAGCCTCTCTCTCAGTCCCGGAGAGCACTCACACAAACAAGACGTCCCTGCGCGTCTGTCCCAGAAATAGTCACATGGCCTAGTCACCTGTGCTGCATTATTGCAGTATAACAAGTAAGTCTCATTCGATCTCAGACAGGGTTAGATAGGGCAGTGATAAAGTAAACTAGAGCTAACAGTGAGTTCATTTCAGGGTTTCCGTCAGAACCCACTTGACCGGAGTTGACCGGAGTTGACTGCGAGAGATTGACTGCCGTTTGAGACTGCCGTTGATGATTGAGGGTGGCGATTGTCGCCATTGGACCAATCAAAGTAGGCCTGTCACTGTTTAGCGGGGTAGCAAAGGGTCTCTTGAGTGAACGAGTGCTCCCGACAACTAAAACGACACCGGACCAGCATCAGCAGTGGGTCATCAGTTCTTACCACTCCGGTGCACATCACCACATGTCCCGAGCTGCTAGTGAAACCCTCTTGCTAACGGGAAGCTAAAGCTTCTCTCAACTGTGCAAGGTCTGATTGGCTCACTCCCTTCCGCTGTATGGACGCACTGGGAGTACACTGAGGCTATCTGAGTAAACTAATGGTCACACACTGAGACCGTGAGTCTAGGTCTCTAGGAGATACCTAGAGGAACATTTTCCCTCCCTTATTACGGGTGTAGTTAACACCATTCCTCAGACTGATATTATCCTGACGTGTGTAGTTTAATAGTTTCTAGATAATTTTGATAATATTGTTTTGAATGTTTGTGCCATCAAGTGGAACCAGAGTGATACTGTGATTTGATTCTTTTAATGCCTCTAAATGTTCTTCATAATTCTGATCTCAGGTATAACCTTGTTTCCAAGAGTAGTGGTTAGGTTAGGTTAGGAAGTGTGCATCTGTTGGGGTGCTAAAATTTTGTTGCGTGCCCTTAAGGCCTATTCATTGTAGAGTATTTAATTTCTTAAATTTTATTACCAGTTCCTCAGTGACTGATATTATTTTGCTGAAAGCCCTTAAGGCCTATTCATTGTAGAGTATTTAATTTCTTATTTTATTACCATTTCCTCAGTGACTGATATTATTTTGTGAGAGCCCTTAAGGCCTGTTCATTGTGCAAACAACATTTCTTATTCTCCAAATTTATTGTTGCCTGAGTTTCTAATAATTTCTATATCATGTATAACTATTATTTCCCAGAGTAGTGTTTTAAGTTTAAGTTAAGAGGTGCGCATATTGGTGTACCATTATTTGATTGTGTTTGTAGTGTTGGAGGGAATATTAGTGTCTAAATTTAACAGTGTGTCTCATTCATCCCAGTCACAGACGCTATCCTTCCACGGGTCACGGACAATTCATTTTGTTTAGTAGATTTAAGTGTTCTTGTGCTGGTTCGGGATTTTTCTCAAAGGGGCGCTTCCACTGCCATTACCATCTATTAATTTTAAATAAACCCCAAGTCAAGTGAGAAATTAAAGTCCAGTAAATTCCGACCGGTTACAAATGGTAGCAGAGCGTAGTTATTTTTATTTCGTGACTGATAGTTCTGTGGTTGGGATAATGAGCGTAATCATGGAGTGGATGGAAACGGTAGAGAGTGTGACCCCAACTCTACTCATGCTCGCCGTGGGAATGGGTTTGTTGTGGTTGACGGTGCGGGGTTACTCGGAGAAAAGGAGAGACAGCCCGGGGTTGGTGCAGTTGAGAGAAGATGTTGTCTGGCATAGAAGACCCGAAGGGAAGAATCTATGGAGGAAGGTGCCAGTGTTAACTTCAAACTTGCAGGAGGCTTTGACTAGAGCCTGCCACGACGAGTTTGGCCATCAGGGGCGAGATCGCACCCTGTCGCTGGTGCAGGAGCGAGGGTTCTGGTCAGGCATGGGAGAAACACTGCGAGACTACATAGCCAGCTGCGAGAGGTATGGAGTAGCAAAAGATGAAGTGCCGAAACGCCAACTGTATGTAGGAACGATTGAAGCTGCCAAACCATTAGAGACACTGGCCGCAGATTTCACCTTGCTGGACAAGCGGCAAGGATTGGAGAATGTCCTGATAATGGTTGACATATACAGTCGTTACACTTGGGCCTTTCCCACCAAAGACCAGAAAGCCTCGACGATTGCAAAGATCCTGGTGAATCGAATCTTCCTGGCAGTGGGTGCACCTGAGCGACTGTTGACCGATCAGGGAAGGAATTTTGGCAGTGCATTGGTCCGACAAACTTGTGCCACCTTTGGGGTGAAGAAAATAAGGACGTCAGCACATCACCCACAGGGAAATGGTATGGTGGAACGGTTCAATCGAACCCTGCACGGTCTGCTGGCCACCCTCGAGGCAGAGGAAAAGAATAGGTGGCCAGAGCATCTGCAGGCAGTGGTGTCACAATATAACGCGACTCCGCATGCCACGACAGGGTTTTCCCCATTCCTGTTGTTTTACGGGAGAGAACCAAACCTGCCGTTTGACCTTAGGCCGGAAGTAGGCCCAGAGCCGGTAGATGAGTGGGTGATGGTGATTAGAGACCGGCAACGAAGATTGCAGGAAGCAGTGGAGATCAATGTTCGGAGACGTAAGGAAATAAATAGAAGAAAAAGAGAAGAGAAAGCCCACGAGAGTCGCTGGGAAGTGGGCCAGGAGGTTTTGCTGAGGAACAATGTAAAAATAGGCCGGTGTAAGCTGCAAAACCATTGGTTTGATTCGAGATGGCACATTGTTGAGGTCCTAAATCCAAGGCCTGGTTTATATCGCATTGAGCCCAGTGGGGAAGAAGACATGGAAGCGAGAGTGGAAAACCGGAGCAACTTGAAGGCTGCTCCAACCCTAAGGCATCCGGGAGACCCAGCGATGGATGAATCTGAGGAGGAAGACGAGGAGCCCCCACTCCAGATGAGCAAGATGAAGAGAAGTAGTTCAGAGAGGTCGATCGAGCCTGCAACTGAAAGACGAAGCCGACAAATTACAGTTTAGGTTGCAGGGTAATGAGAAGGGGCAGGTTGTCGAGGGTGAGTTGGAGGAGTTGTGAGTAGGGCAGGGGGGATTGGAGAGATGGTTAGGTCAGAGATATGCGTTGAGTAGTGGTTGCTGTCATGAGCGGGATTGAGTTGCTGTCATGAGCGGGATTGAGAGTGCGGTTGTAATGTCCAGGGCCTCACTAATATGGACTGGTACATTGTCAGAGGGTTGGTCTGCCGGCATGAGGTTCGGAGACGTGGACTGAGTATTTTTTTGACACTGGTTCCTCTTAGCTCAAGGGCCAGGCAAAAGGAGAGCATGTTTGTTTGGGACTGAGTATTGTTTTGACACTGGTTCCTCTTAGCTCAAGGGCCAGGCAAAAGGAGAGCATGTTTGTTTGGGACTGTGTATTGTTTTGACGCTGGTTCCTCTTAGTTCAAGGGCCAGGCAAAAGGAGAGCATGTTTGTTTGGGACTGTGTATTGTTTTGACACTGGTTCCTCTTAGCTCAAGGGCCAGGCAAAAGGAGAGCATGGTTGTTTTGGGCTGGTATTTTTTTGACATTGGTTCCTCTTAGTTCAAGGGCCAGGCAAAGGAGAGCATGTTTGTTTGGGCTGGTATTAATTTTGACATTGGTTCTTTAGTTAAGGGCCAGGCAAAAGGGGAGCGTGATGTTCTGGTTGGTTATGAGTTGGGCTAGGAAGATATGGGGAAGAAATGGAGTTGCTAGCTGCGAGTGGAATAGTACAGAGTTGAAGGTGGGTTCTAAGTTGTTCTCTCAGCATATGAGAGCAGTGCTGTTTTCTTTTAGGGGGGTCGAGTGTTAGCGGGAGAGAAAAGGAGAGAAGAGAAGACGGGAATGCTGGGTTTAGCAAAAGGGGTAAGATGCAGTTTCTTAGAACACATTTTTAGGGGGGTCGTATGTATGTTTTTCTCAGCACATGAGGACAGTGCTGTCTCTTTTTAGGGGGGTCGATTGTAATATTCAGAAATTTCAGAGTAATTTCGAATGCCCCGCCATTGGCAACACTGAGCGTTCAAGGTCATGGGAGGGGAGAGAGCGCTTCCTGCTCATAGTGAGAGATGGTGGAACTAGGCCTATATGATATTAAATGTAGTTTACCGATTGAATTATGATGCGATTCATGAAGTAAGGGACTATTATTGAATTTTAAATTATTATAGATCGTTTAGCAGTCTGAATAATGTTACGGGTGTCCCAAGGAGTTATTAGTTAGGCGGAAAATATGTCACGTAGACCTAAGCTAACGCCTTGAGAGGACGCGACGCAGCCTCTCTCTCAGTCCCGGAGAGCACTCACACAAACAAGACGTCCCTGCGCGTCTCTCCCAGAAATAGTCACGTGGCCTAGTCATCTGTGCTGCATTATTGCAGTATAACAAGTAAGTCTCATTCGATCTCAGACAGGGTTAAATAGGGCAGTGATAAAGTAAACTAGAGCTAACAGTGAGTTCATTTCAGGGTTTCCGTCAGAACCCACTTGACCGGAGTTGACCAGAGTTGACTGCGAGAGATTGACTGCCGTTTGAGACTGCCGTTGATGATTGAGGGTGGCGATTGTCGCCATTGGACCGATCAAAGTAGGCCTGTCACTGTTTAGCGGGGTAGCAAAGGATCTCTTGAGTGAACGAGTGCTCCCGACAACTAAAACGACACCGGACCAGCATCAGCAGTGGGTGATCAGTTCTTACCACTCCGGTGCACATCACCACATGTCCCGAGCTGATATTGAAACCCTCTTGCTAACGGGAAGCTAAAGCTTCTCTCAACTGTGCAAGGTCTGATTGGCTCACTCCCTTCCGCTGTATGGACGCACTGGGAGTACACTGAGGCTATCTGAGTAAACTAATGGTCACACACTGAGACCGTGAGTCTAGGTCTCTAGGAGATACCTAGAGGAACATTTTCCCTCCCTTATTACGGGTGTAGTTAACACCATTCCTCAGACTGATATTATCCTGACGTGTGTAGTTTAATAGTTTCTTGATAATTTTGATAATATTGTTTTGAATGTTTGTGCCATCAAGTGGAACCAGAGTGATACTGTGATTTGATTCTTTTAATGCCTCTAATTGTTCTTCATAATTCTGATCTCAGGTATAACCTTGTTCCCCAGAGTAGTGGTTAGGTTAGGTTAGGAAGTGTGCATCTGTTGGGGTGCTAAAATTTTGTTGAGTGCCCTTAAGGCCTATTCATTGTAGAGTATTTAATTTCTTAAATTTTATTACCATTTCCTCAGTGACTGATATTATTTTGTGAGAGCCCTTAAGGCCTGTTCATTGTGCAAGCAACATTTCTTAATACTCCAAATTTATTGTTGCCTGAGTTTCTAATAATTTCTATATCATGTGTAACTATTATTTCCCAGAGTAGTGTTTTAAGTTTAAGTTAAGAGGTGCGCATATTGGTGTACCATTATTTGATTGTGTTTGTAGTGTTGGAGGGAATATAAGTGTCTAAATGTAACAGTGTGTCTCATTCATCCCAGTCACAGATGCTATCCTTCCACGGGTCACGGACAATTTATTTTGTTTAGTAGTTTTAAGTGTTCTTGTGCTGGTTCGGGATTTTTCTCAAAGGGGCGCTTCCACTGCCATTACCATCTATTAATTTTAAATAAACCCCAAGTCAAGTGAGAAATTAAAGTCCAGTAAATTCCGACCGGTTACATATATATATATATATATATATGATATATATATATATATATATATATATATATATATATATATATATATATATATATATATATATATATATTTTTTTTTTTTTATTTATTTTTTTTATTTTTTTTTATTTTTTACCGAGGCCGACTTCACTATATTTCACTGGCAACTGAAATGACGATAGTTGACAGCTTGGCCTCGTTGGTATAGCTGCGGTGGTCGGGGTGCATCGGATCGAGTCGGGGCGGGGCTAGGTGAGGCGGGGCGAGTTGGGGCGGGGCAAGTCGGGTTGGGGCAAGTTCGGGATGGGACGGTGATGTGGGTCAACTGATGTTCTATCACCTGATTGGCTGATACAATACGAGCGTGGTGTTGCCAACTGAACATTCTATATTTTTTACTGGTTACGTATTTATATTATGGCAACCAATGGTATAATGACACAATGAAATGTTTAAATTATGGCAAGCAATGGTAAAAATTATTCATGTTTAGATCGTGTGTATGGTGGGGGCTAATCTTCAGGTGATCCATAAATGATAACATTTGAAATAATTTTGATCTCGGTCTCGGCTTCTGAAAATATCGGTCTCAGACACAGTGGTCTATACTGTATGTATGAATGTATGGTAATGTCAGTGTATGTATGAATGTATGGCGATGTCAGTGTATGTATGTATGTATATAGCAAGGGAAAGAGAGAGAGACAGAGAGAGACGTATACTGAAGCCATGGACAAACAAGGTATAAAGGAACAAGGGAAAAGCTGGCAGCGAGAGATGTTTTATCAGTGGATGAACCAAACCGGAATACACAAAACTCGTCTATAAAGCCGGTGAACACTGCAATAACCTTCGCATTTAAGGATTAAAAAAACAATGAATAGAAAGTTAGAGAAAGGTGGATAAGAAAAGATGTAATTTTATCCCCATCAAAAAAAGACTCTGGAATTATTAAATTATATATAAACAAAAAATAACTACTTTCATCTGGTAATTTATTAGATAACTGACGCTAAAACGGGTATTTAAAATTCCTTTGGCTGTTATCATTTTTCAGAGTCATAATTAGAATCCTGAACCGTTTGATTTCGAACCCCCAAAAATACATAGAAAATGACTAATATACTTAACTGAAATGTTTTGATGATATAGTTTTATCATTAGTGCATCTCCTTAAAGTTAGATAGTACTGTACAGTAAAGTACAATAATGTACAGTTAGGGTGGAGAGTACAGTTAAGAACAGTTATATAATACAGTAAGTACAATTACACAATATAATACACGATAATTATGGCACTAAGGTAGTTAAGTAACACCATGGTAGTTAAGAAAGCTATATAAGGAACTATTTAAATTAGCTACAGTATTAGGAACATTTTAAGGGATACTATGGTTGTTTACTAACCTGTTTGGCTGCATAAGAAACCGCGATTTGATTCAATAACATGACGTTTTCTAATGCAACCAACCAGGTCATATACTAAAGAACAACGCGGTTTTTAAAGTATGAGAAAATAACGTTCTCGCTGGAAGGTATTAGAGAACATCGTGATTGTTAATGAGATAAATATATAGAGAATTAAAAAACACACGTTCTCTACCAGTTTAAAACGAGAGAGCACGGGCGTCCCAGGACCAATCAGTTCTCAGCTTTACTATCCACCAATCAACTTTCAGCTTCACTCTCCACCAATCAGGAGTCAGCTTCACTGTCCACCAGTCAGGAATTAGCTTCACTGTTCACCAATCAACTCTCAACTTCACTATCCACTAATCAAGAGTTAGCTTTATTATCCACTAATCAGGAGTTATGCTTATTATCCACCAATTATGAGTTAGCTTCACTAACCACCAATCAGGAGTTAGCTTCATTGTCCACCAATCAGCTCTCAGCATCAGCACTTCCCACCAATCACGTTTCAAAGTCTTTATTACGAAACAAAACCCCAATTTCCTCTCTCAATCCAACACAGAATATACGTAAAAAAAGAGTGGGGTCTCTTTTTAACTCTATAACACATTAACTAAACAAACGTACATAAAAGAACGATTTTACTGGGGTTTTTTTTGGCAATTCACTAAAAAAACAACCTTTTTTTAATAGTTCCCCATAATAAATATACAAAAGCACATATTATAACTTTTTTCTTTTAATAATTCGTCATATACATTTACAAAAAGTAAAATAGCGATATATATTTTAAAGTTATTTAACCACAATATAGTGCCAAATTTTGCAGGTCACAACAAAAACTGCCGGTACATAAAAGTATATAAAATGCTCGAACACCTATTTTATTTTTTTTAACATTTTGCGACATTTTCACCGGCCTTTGTTGTCTATTTTTGGGGCAAACTTCGCGAAAGGCAAAAGTAAGGAAATGTAAGAAATTCCCCATACAGTCATGTCTATCTGTCTGTCTGTCTCTCTCTTAATTTATCCTCTGTTATTCACCTGTTCAATAACCGAGAGAGACGCTACCTGTCATGAGAACTGGCGAGAGACAGAGAGAGAGAGAGAGAGAGAGAGAGAGAGAGAGAGAAAGCTACGCTTAGATACTGACAGATACACACAGACAGACAGACAGTCAGGCAGACAGACAGACAGGTAAACATACGGAAGACAGCGTTCCCGGAGGGTAACCTGTCTCATTGGTCACACGTTAACACCTGTACACACTACCCATTGACAGGAGAGCAGAGCCGTCGACAGTACACACAACGTCAGTACTGCCCGACATCGTGTCTGGAACTGTAATATTCCAGGCTACAATCAGTGTGTAAGACCTAAGATTTTGCCGGAGTAACGCGTCGTGTCGTGTAGTATCGCGTCGTGTCGTCAATCATCATTACACCCGCCAGCCAAATCAATCACCTGGATTTATAATCACAGAGGAGGGAAATCACAGTCGAAGGGGGTGTATCAATCATAGCGCTGGTCTTCATTATATCCTGTGCATTATAAATCATTTCGGTTGAATGAACACACACACACACAAAAACAGATTTCTGAAATTATTATAATATATTCATAGTGTAAATATTTCATTATACGCCTGCCAGTAATCACGAATCCAGGCTATACAATCACAGTTCTAAACGTCATGTTATTCAATAGACTCTTACTATAACCATAATATCAAATGGTCTAACTTACAATTATAGAAAAAGGAAGGGAAAAATACAGTTTGAATGAGTGCTACGTCGATTACACCACCACAACACAGTACAGTCACTATGTCTAGTGTCAGTTCTACATAACACAGGAGAAGCAACGTGAGTGGTAAAGGTTACAATATGTCATGGTGCTTCTCCCCTCCATGGCCTGGCAGCTATCGACAATTTTTCATCTTTGAGGTAAAGGTTAAAGGTTGGCAGTCACTACTCCTTCCCGGTGTCAGTTCATTAATCTGCTTTAGATAGGTGTTGCCTTCTTTCCTTCCTTCCCATCTCCTTCTCAGTCAGCCGCGTTCCTATAGATTCAAGACAAGAGAAAAGCGAAAAACCTTTGCTACATCTCTTCTCACTCATCCCTATTTATACCTCTCTCTCTCTCTCTCTCTCTCTCTCTCTCTCTCTCTCTCTCTCTTTCCATCACCCTTTTTCCCTTCACTCACCCCTATTTCTTCTTCTTCTCTCCCTCACCTCTCTTTCTCCCTCACCCCTCTCCCATTTTCCTCTCCTTCCCTCAGTCGTTGTTTTATTCCAACAACAATAACATTAATCTTCTTCAGGCAAGTTCTTGAAAAAATAGGAACCTTGTCACACCTTCCAGTCTCGGTTTCCTCTCTCCTTTGCGAGTTTCTAGAGCTCTTAGTCAGTCCCGTGTTGAGGCCAGGTCGTCAGTGTGTGTGTGTGTGTGTGTGTGAGCTTAGTCTATCTATACGACATGCTACTGTACTCAACTTATTGTCATATACTCTCAGCAACCTAGATCAGGGTGGTATAGTGGCTGACATGAGGGAAGATAAATTAATAGGGTCATATAACAACCCCCATCAGTCAGGTCAATACAGGGGGCCACTGAGCGTACAAAACGTAGTCAAAAATAACAATACGTAAAATCAATATCAACTTGTTGTATAAGGAATGAGGGTGACACAGAGAAGGAGATCATCGCTGCTGCCTCACAGATCTCTCTCTCAGTTTTAGCACAATGTGACAATTATAATTGTCTTTTAAATTGTTTTAAATATGTAATAGTCTGTTTATTATTGTAATAACACTCGGCCCCGCCCATCAATGTGACGTTGGGATAACGTGGCAGTATCCTCTGTGGCCAATCACAAGCCAACACGAAAGATTAATGAAACGACTTGAAACTATTAGTGATTTTTTGTTTGTTTGTATTATATGTTTTCTTAAAACGGTTGTTAAAATTTTTCTCCTATCATCATCATCATCATCATCATCAGCATAGTCATTAACCATCATCTCCACCAATCCCACCATCATCATATTCTCCACTACTTCCACCATCCATCATCTCTATCACTTCCACCATCATCTCCACCATTCCCACCATCATCTCAACCACTCTCACCAATATCTCCAGCATTCCCACCATCATCTCCACCACTCTCACCAATATCTCCACCACTCCCACCATCATCTCCACCACTCTCACCAATATCTCCACAATTCCCACCATCATCTCCACCAC
Organism: Homarus gammarus; assembly: GCA_958450375.1. Classification (NCBI taxonomy): domain Eukaryota; kingdom Metazoa; phylum Arthropoda; class Malacostraca; order Decapoda; family Nephropidae; genus Homarus; species Homarus gammarus. The sequence goes on from CAUDMG010002844.1 coordinate 290,829, forward strand.
TCTCACCATCTTCTCCACCCCTCACACCATCATCTCCACCACTATCACCAATATCTCCACCACTCCCACTATCATCTCCACCACTCCCACCATCATCTCCACCACTCTCACCATCATCTCCACCACTCACACCATCATCTCCACTACTCTCACCAATATCTCCACCACTCCCACCATCATAACCACTCTCACCAATATCTCCACCACTCTCACCAATATCTCCACCACTCTCACCATCATCTCCACCACTCACACCATCATCTCCACCACTCTCACCAATATCTCCACCACTCCCACTATCATCTCCACCACTCCCACCATCATCTCCACCACTCTCAACAATATCTCCACCACTCCCACTATCATCTCCACCACACCCACCATCATCTCCACCACTCTCACCAATATCTCCACAATTCCCACCATCGTCGCCACCATTCCCACCATCATCTCCACCACTCTCACCAATATCTCCACCACTCTCACCAATATCTCCACCACTCTCACCAATATCTCCACAATTCCCACCATCATCTCCACCATTCCCACCACCATCTCCACCACTCTCACCAATATCTCCACCACTCTCACCAATATCTCCACAATTCCCACCATCATCTCCACCATTCCCACCATCATCTCCACCACTCTCACCAATATCTCCACCACTCTCACCAATATCTCCACAATTCCCACCATCATCTCCACCATTCCCACCATCATCTCCACCACTCCCACCATCATCTCCACCACTCTCACCAATATCCCCACAATTCCCTCCATCATCTCCACCACTGCCACCATCATCTCCACCACTATCACTAATATCTCCACCACTCCCACCATCATCTCCACCACTCCCACCATCATCGTCACCACTTCCACCAATATCTACACCACTCCCACCATCATCTCCACCACTCCCACCATCATCTCCACCACTCCCACCATCATCCCAAATACTCTCACCAATATCTCCACCACTCCCACCATCATCCCCACCACTCCCACCATCATCTCCACCACTCACCAATATCCCCACAATTCCCACCATCATCTCCACCGCTCCCACCATCATCTCCATCACACTCACCAATATCTCCACCACTCCCACCATCATCTCGACCACTCCCACCATCATCTCCACCACTCCCACCAATATCTCCACCACTCCTACCATCATCACCAACACTATCACTAATATCTCCACCACTCCCACCATCATCTCCACCACTCCCACCATCATCGTCACCACTTCCACCAATATCTACACCACTCCCACCATCATCTCCACCACTCCCACCATCATCTCCACCACTCCCACCATCATCCCAAATACTCTCACCAATATCTCCACCACTCCCACCATCATCCCCACCACTCCCACCATCATCTCCACCACTCACCAATATCTCCACAATTCCCACCATCATCTCCACCACTCCCACCATCATCTCCACCACACTCACCAATATCTCCACCACTCCCACCATCATCTCCACCACTCCCACCATCATCTCCACCACTCTCACCAATATCTAAACCACTTCCACCAATATCTCCACCACTCCCACCATCATCTCCACCACTCCCACCATCATCCCAAATACTCTCACCAATATCTCCACCACTCCCACCATCATCCCCACCACTCCCACCATCATCTCCACCACTCACCAATATCCCCACAATTCCCACCATCATCTCCACCACTCCCACCATCATCTCCACCACACTCACCAATATCTCTACCACTCTCACCAATATCTTCACCACTCCCACTATCATCCCCACCACTCCCACCATCATCTCCACCACTCTCACCAATATCTAAACCACTTCCACCAATATCTCCACCACTCCCACCATCATCTCCACCACTCCCACCATCATCCCCACCATCCCACCATCATCTCCACCACTCTCACCAATATCTCCACCACTCTCACCAATATCTCCACTACTTCCACCAATATCTCCACCACGTCCACCATCCTCTCCACCACTTCGTCACCACCACGTCCACCATCTCCACCACGTCCATCATTCATCTAAACCAATTCCACCATCTCCACCAGTTCCACCATCATCTCCACCACTTCCACCATCATCTCCACCACTTCCACCATCATCTTCACCACTTCCACCATCATCTCCACCACTTCCACCATCATCTCCACCACTCCCACCAATATCTCCACCACTTTCACCAATATCTCCACCGCTTCCACCAATATCTCCACCACTCCCGCCATCATCTCCACCTCTCCCACCATCATTTCCACCACTCCCACCAATATCTCCACCACTCTCACCAATATCTCCACCACTCTCACCAATATCTCCACTACTCCCACCGTCATCTCCACCACTCCCACCATCATCTCCACCACGTCCACCATCCTTTCCACCACTTCGTCACCACCACGTCCACCATCTCCACCACGTCCATCATTCATCTCCACCAATTCCACCATCTCCGCCACATACACCATCATCTCTTCCACTTCTACCACCACCGCCACCATCATCTCCACCACTTCCACCATCAACTCCACCACTTCCACCATCATCTCCACTACTTCCCCCATCATCTTCACCACTTCCACCATCATCTTCACCACTTCCACCATCATCTCCACCACTTCCACCATCATCTCCACCACTTCCATCATCATCTCCACCACTTCCACCATCATCTCCACCACTTCCACCATCATGTTCACCACTTCTAACATCATCTTCACCACTTCCACCATCTTCTTCAGCACTTCCACCATCATCTCCACCACTTCTTCCACTTCCACCACCATCATATACTACTTCCACCATCATCTTCACCACTTTCACCATCATCTCCACCACTTACACCATCATCTCCACCATCATCTTCAAAACTTCCACCATCATCTACACCACTTCCACCATGATCTCCACCACATCCACCATCATCTCCATCACTTCCACCATCATCTCCACCATCATCTTCAAAACTTCCACCATCATCTACACCACTTCCACCATGATCTCCACCACTTCCACCATCATCTTCACCACTTCCACCATCATCTTCACCACTTCCACCATCATCATATACTACATCCACCATCATCAACACCACATCCACCACCATCTCCACCACGTCCATCATTCATCTCCACCAATTCCACCATCTCCACCACATACACCATCATTTCCTCCACTTCTACCATCAACTCCACCACTTCGTCTCCACCACTTCCACCATCTTCTTCATCACTTCCACCATCATCTCCACCACTTCCACCATCATCTCCACCACTTCTAACATCATTTCCACCACTTCCACCATCATCATATACTACTTCCACCATCATCTCCACCACATCCACCATTATCTCCACCACTTCCACCATCATCTTCACCACTTCCACCATCATCTCCACCATTTCCACCATCATCTTCAAAACTTCCACCATCATCTTCATCACTTCCACCATCATCTACACCACTTCCACCATCATCTTCACCACTTCCACCATCATCTCCACCACATCCACCATCATCTCCACCACTTCCACCATCATCTTCACCACTTCCACCATCATCTCCACCACTTCCACCATCATCTTCACCACTTCCACCATCATCTCCACCATTTCCACTGTTACGAACCACGCCACCAATTGTCCTGATCTACCTACCCAGCACCACGAGCAACGCCATCTAGGGACGAAACCCGAGTATGACTACTCTTATTTACCACTCCGGGGTTTCCCTTCTCCATGTCCTGGTTGTTGCGTCACCTCCTCAAAGTCTTCTTCGTCAGCTCCAGTTCGATGAGAGTTCAGTTCACTCTGGGAAGTGACCACAGGATCACCTATCCTGGAAACCTACGGCACAGTGACTACCTACCGTCTACTACAATACTCAGCCTTACTCGTCAGCCATCTCAGCTCAGCACTTAAGTATTTGTAATCTTATATTGCCTTCCCGCGTCCACCTTGCTTCAAATTATTTTATGTTGTATAAATATGTATATACTGTTAATGTTTAGGTTAAGTATGGTTAAGGGTAAATTATAGAAAGCTGAATATTTTGTTAAGGAATTTATGGTACTTTATTATACACAACAAAAACTCGCATCCTTTGTCTACCCTTTTATAGTCAGATTGTCTTTGTTTATTTTTGTTGTTGCCTGTTAGGATCTGGATAGACTTTTAACTATATTCTTAATCCCCAACTCGTAACACCACCATCATCTCCACCACTTCCACCATCATTTCCACCACTTCCACCATCATCTCCACCACTTCCACCATCATCTACACCACTTCCACCATCATCTTCACTACTTCCACCATCATCTCCACCACATCCACCATCATCTCCGCCACTTCCACCATCATCTTCCCTACTTCCACCATCATCTCCACCACATCCACCATCATCTCCACCACTTCCACCATCATTTCCACCACTTCCACCATCATCTCCACCACCTTCACCATCATCTACACCACTTCCACCATCATCTTCACCACCTCCACCATCATCTCCACCATTCCAAATTCATCTTCACCACTTCCACCATCATCTTCACCACTTCCACCATCATCTTCACTACTTCCACCATCATCTCCACCACATTCACCATCATCTCCGCCACTTCCACCATCATCTCCACCACTTCCACCATCATCTACACCACTTCCACCATCATCTTCACCACTTCCACCATCATCTTCACCACTTCCACCATCATCTCCACCATTCCAAATTCATCTTCACCACTTCCACCATCATCTTCACCACTTCCACCATCATCTCCACAATTCCAAATTCATCTTCACCACTTCCACCATCATCTCCACCATTCCAAATTCATCTTCCCCACTTCCACCATCATCTCCACCACTTCCACCATCATCTCCACCACCTCCACCATCATCTTCACCACTTCTACCGTCATCTTCACCACTTCCACCATCATCTCCACCATTCCACCATCATCTTCACCACTTCCACCATCATCTTCACCACTTCCACCATCATCTTCACCACTTCCACCACTTGTACCTCACTCAGATAAATTGTACCTCACTAGAGGAAAGGTCACAGCAGGCTTAGCTCCCGGGAATTAATTGTCAGTAATGGCTAGTGCTACTTGTGAACAAGGCTGTGCCCTTCAGAGGGCCGAGTTAGAGAGGGCCAAGGAAGAAATCTTGAAATTAAAGGAAGTGATAGCGAGGATGGAGGAAGAAATGAGACAAGGAAAGCCCGTGTCTGACGAAAACTCAGGCGAATGGAAGGTTGTGAGAAGAGGGGCGACCAAACTGGTGGTGAAAAAACACACCAAGGATACACAACAACAGACGAATTGGACGTTAGCATAGTCAGGGACAAGGCTGACAAGGAAGGTACAAAAACCTTAATTGTTGGTGATTCCCAGGTACGGTACCCGGACAGAGCTTTTTGTGGTAAAAATAATAATAGGATGAGGGTGTGTTTGCCAAGAGCTGAGGTGGGCGATATAATTGACAGGATGGACAATATCTTGTCTGGTAATGGGAACAAACCCATTATCTGCCCAGGAGGCAATGATATTGGCCAGTGTAGGAGTGAGGAGCTTCTTGATAAGTTCAAGACAGCTATAGACCATATTAGGTCGAAGGGAGGGATCCCTATCATATGTGGTGTCCTGCCTAGAAGGAGAGTTGGCAATGGATGGTTGTCAAGGGCAGTTGGTGTCAACGGCCGTCTTGACAGATATTGCAAATCAATATCAGTCCCATTCATTGACAACCGAGACAATTTTTATGGCAGAAGGGACCTTTATGCTAGGGATAGGGGTGCATCTGTCTAGGAATGGGGTGGCAACCCTGGCTGGCTTTCTCGAGAGGGCAGTTCAAAAGATGTCGATGTCTTTGAACTGCTAGGAGAACATTATGTATGAGCACGGGGGTGGAGGAGACTGCAGTGGAAGTGGGTGAACAAAGTGAAAGGTCCCAGGGAAATAGTGCTAGGAATGATGACAAAACTAAATTAGGCAGGGAGTTAAAACCTAAACGCGAGAAAGAGAGGACTCAAAACACGACTAACTTAAATGTCTACTTTGCAAACAGTAGAAGTATGAGAAACAAAATGGATGAAATCATGGCGTTGGTATGTACCGGAAAAAATTGATATAATAGCATTCACCGAAACATGGATAAACCTAGAATCACGTAAGTTACCTGTCGAATACCATATTGCAGGTTACAAATTATTCCATACCGAGAGGCAGATTAGGAAAGGAGACGGAGTAGCAATCTATGTCAGGAATAATCTGAACTAGAGGGGGCAGTTCAAAAGATATTGAAGTCTTTAAACTGCTAAGAGAACATAGGGGCACGGGGGTGGAGGAGACTGCAGTGGGAGCGGGTAAACAAGGCGAAAGATTACAGGGAAATAGTGTTAGGAATGATGACATAACTAAATTAGACAGGGAGTTTAAAACTAAACGCGGTAAGGGGAGGACTCAGAACACGACTAACTTAAATGTATATTACGCGAACAGTAGAAGTATGAGAAACAAAATGGATGATATTAGGGCCTTGGTATGTACCGAAGAAATCGATATAATTACATTCACTGAAACATGGATCAACCTAGACACACGTGAATTACCAGTCGAATACCAAATTGCGGGTTACAAACTGTTCCATACCGATAGGCAGACCAGGAAAGGAGGCGGAGTAGCAATCTATGTTAGGGATAATCTGAAGTGTGAAATAAATAAGGAAATAAAAACTGAGAGGAATACAGAAACAATTTGGATAGAATTGAGCGACGGTCGGGAAAAATTAATCACAGGAGTAATATATAGACCCCCCAATCTTGATAGCGTCAATGAGCGACTTATCTGGGATGAAATGCGCAGGGCTTCCATACACAACAAAGTCTGTATAGTAGGCGACTTTAACCTTGGCCAAATAGATTGGACCGACCTTACGGGTAACTCAGAATCAGAGGATTTTCTCGAGACGATCCAGGACTGTTTCCTAAGTCAACATATAACCGAACCCACACGGGGTAATAATATATTGGATTTAGTTTTGTCAAACAGAGAAAACCTCATTAGCAATGTCGAGGTAGGGAACGAACTTGCAAACAGCGATCACAAAGAAATTCGATTCCAGTTAGATTTTCAGGGCAGACGTAAGGAAAATTCCACGAAAGTACCAGATTTCAGAAGGGCAAACTTTGACAGTTTAAAGAGGCAGCTGAGAGAGGGGGTGTCGCGGTTGGCCGTGAACCTGACAGATGACACCGACCTGATAACGAGATCTGAGATTGCCGAGTTCCACGACAATTTAAATAGTGAGTTACTTAATGCACAAAGGCAGAACATACCATACAAAAAACTCAGATCAAACAACAATGACCCTAAATGGATAAATAATTATTTAAAGAACATCATTGGCCAAAGGAAGGCTATAGGTAGAAGGATAAATCGTGGCGAAATTCACCTCCGGGACTATTATATGGTATTGGCGAGTAGGGTTAAAACCGAGATAAGGAAAGCAAAGAGGAATAATGAGGTAAGGATAGCAAGGGAGGCAAAGACAAACCCCAAATGTATCACACTAAAACACGAGAAAAGATTGGACCAATACGGTCAGACTCCGGCGAGCTCACTGATAACGACGGAGAAATGAGCAATAATTTGAATAAATATTTTTCAACAGTTTTTACCACCGAAAATTTAAACATGATACCCGAGGCACCGACTCTATTCAGAGATAGTGAAGAAAACAAATTAAGTGAGATAGTAGTGACTAGTAACGATGTTAGTAAGCAAATAGACAAACTAAAGCCTAATAAGTCACCTGGTCCCAATGAGATATTTGCCAGAGTATTAAAGGAATGTAAGGAAGAGCTTAGTATGCCCTTAGCAAAGTTGTTTAACATGTCCTTAAAAACAGGTGTAGTATCAGAATCCTGGAGGATAGCGAATGTAGTACCGATCTTTAAGAAGGGGGATAGATCACTATCCTCTAACTACCACCCAATCAGTCTAACATCAATAGTAGGCAAATTACTGGAAGCAATCATTTCAAACTCTATTCGAAATCACCTGGAGAAGCACAGATTGATCACTGATTCCCAGCATGGCTTCACAAGCGGACGTTCTTGCCTAACTAATCTATTAACATTCTTTTCATCAGTTTTCGAATCAGTGGACGAGGGGCACAATTATGATGTGGTATATCTCGACTTTAGCAAAGCCTTCGACAGAGTACCCCACGAAAGACTAATTAGAAAGGTAGAAGCTCATGGCATCAAAGGTGACATCCTTAAATGGATTAGGGCGTGGTTACAGGACAGGAAACAGCGAGTGAGCATTAACGGCACTAAGTCCCATTGGAGCAACGTCACAAGTGGAGTTCCCCAAGGCTCAGTACTTGGACCATTATTGTTTATTATATACATAAACGACATAGATATCGGCATAGACAGCAACATAAGTAAATTTGCTGATGATACTAAAATAGGACGTGTTATCAAATCTGACGAGGACTCGGCAAAACTACAGGAGGATCTAAACAAATTTTTCGAATGGTCTGAAAAATGGCAGATGAAATTCAACATCGACAAATGTAAAGTACTCAGTATAGGAACTGTAAACAGGGAAACCAGATACCAGATGAACAACGATGCCATAGAGAAATCCGACTGCGAGAGAGATTTAGGAGTAATGATAAGTAGGAACCTTAAGCCAAGTAAACAATGTGTTTTTGCTCGTAACAAGGCTAATAAAGTACTTGGGTTCATACAAAGGAGTGTTAGTTACAAGACTAGCGAGGTCATCCTAAAACTGTATATTGCTCTTGTGAGACCACACCTGGATTACGCAGTCCAGTTCTGGTCACCGTATTACAGAATGGATATAGAATCCTTGGAAAGAATTCAGAGGAGAATGACAAGACTAATTCCGGGTATTAGGAACCTTGAGTATAGAGACAGGTTAAAGCATCTTAATTTGCACTCCCTTGAGAGACGTAGAGCGAGGGGCGACCTGATAGAGGTGTATAAGTGGAAGGCAGGGCTAAACAAAGGGGACATTGCAAAGGTACTCAAATTATCCAACCAGGAGCGAACTCGTAACAATGGTTTTAAATTGGACAAATTTAGATTTAGGCGTGAAATAGGTAAACACTGGTTTGGAAACAGAGTAGTGGATGAATGGAACAAGTTACCAAATATCATCATTAACTCGAATACGCTGAATTGCTTCAAACATAGGTTGGATGCTCATACGAGCAATAGGGGTTGGGTGTAAACGGGACTGCCCAGTATGGGCCAATAGGCCCGCTGCAGTTTCCTCCATTCTTATGTTCTTATGTTCTTAAGTGTGAAATAAATAAGGAAATAAAAACTGAGCGGAATACAGAAACAATTTGGATCGAATTAATCGATGGTAGGAAAAAATTAATCACAAAAGTAATATATAGACCTCCTAATCTTGATAGATTTAATGAGCGACTTATTTGGGAAGAAATGCGCATGGCTTCGATACATAGCAAACTCTGTTTAGTAGGCGACTTTAACTTTAGCCAAATAGATTGGATTGACATTACGGGTAACTTAGAATCAGAGGATTTTCTTGAAACAATTCAGGACTGTTTTCTAAGCCAAAATATAACCGAACCCACCCGGGGTAATAATATACTCGATTTAGTTCTGTCAAACAGAGAAAACCTCATTAGTAATGTCGAGGTAGGGAACAAACTTGCTTACAGCAATCACAAAGAAATAAAATTCCATTTAGAATTTTAGGGCACCAGCAAGGAAAATTCCACTGAAGTCCCAGATTTCAGAACAGCAAACTTTGATAGTTTGAAGAGGCAGCTTGGGGGTGCCTTACATGACCTCACATGAGGTGACCTCACTCAATGTACCCAAAGAGGGCGACGTCACCTTACCTGGAGACCTGACGGTTGAGGATGACCTGATCACGAGGTCTGAGGCTGACGAGTTCTACAACAATTTAAATAATGAGTTATTTAATGCACAAAGGAAGAACATATCATACAGAAAACTCAAATCAAACAACAATGACCTTAAATGGATAAATCATTATTTAAAGAATATTATTGCACAAAGAATGGCTATTGGTAGGAAAATTTATCGTAGTGAAGTTTACCTCCGAGATTATCATAAGGTATTGGCCAGTAAGGTTAAGACAGAGATAAGAAAAGCAAAGAGGAATAATGAACTGAAGGTAGCAAGGGATTGGACCAATACAGTCAGATACCGGTCATCTGACTGATAACGACGGAGAAATGAGCAATAATCTGAATAAATATTTTTCAATAGTTTTCACCACCGAAAATTTAAACATGATACCCGAGGCACCTACTCTATACAGAGATAAATAGTGAAGAAAATATATTAAGCGAGATAGTTGTGACTAATAACGATGTTAGTAAGCAAATAGACAAACTAAAGCCTGATAAGTCACCACGTCCCGATGAGATATTTGCCAGAGTATTAAAGGAATGTAAGGAAGAGCTTAGTATGCCCTTAGCAAAGTTGTTTAACATTTCCTTAAAAACGGGTGTAGTACCAGAATCCTGTAAGATAGCGAATTTAATACCGATTTTTAAGAAGGGAGATAGATAACTATCCTCTAACTACCGTTCAATCAGTCTAACATCAATTGTAGGCAAATTACTGGAAGCAATCATTTCAAGCTCTTTTCGAAATCACCTGGAGAAGCCTGCCACCTGCGGCCCCACACCCAACTTGCGCAGTCCACCACTACAACAAAATTCAGCCCTAAGAGCCCGCACCGATAGATATAAGAACAGCACCATCCCATCTATTGATAAAATAAAAAACAACTCCTGATTTATGTACTGTACAGCCCTGTAAATGTATTCAATGCATATTATATCATTATGTCTAAATCAAATGTAAGTCTGTATATTTTTAGCCACCGGCTGCAACGCTATTAATAAACTGTTTATTATTATTATTATTATTATTATTTATAAGTTGATCAATGATTCCCAACATGGCTTCACAAGCGGGCGTTCAAGTCCTACTAATCTATTAACATTCTTTTCATCTGTTTTCTAATCAGTGGACGAGGGGCACAATTACTGTATGATGTGGTATATCTCGACTTTAGCAAAGCCTTCGACAGAGTCCCCCACGAAAGACTAATAAGAAAGTGGAGGCTCATGGCATTAAAGGAGATATTCTAAAATGGTTTAGGGCATGGTTACAGGACAGGAAACAGTGAGAGAACATTAACGGCACTAAATTCGATTGGAGCAACGTCACTAGTGGAGTTCCCCAAGGCTCAGTACTTGGACCATTATTATTTATTATATACATAAACGACATAGATATCAGTGTAGACAGCAACATAAGTAAATTTGCTGATGACACTAAAATAGGGTCGTGTAATTAAATCTGATGAGGACTCAGCAAAACTGCAGAAAGATCTAAACAAATATTTCTAATGGTCTGGAAAATGGCAGATGAAATTCAACGTGGACAAATGTAAAGTACTCAGTATAGGAAATGTAAACAGGGAAACCAGATACCAGATGAACAACTATGTTATTGAGAAATCCGACTGAGAGAAAGATTTAGGAGCAATGATACGTAGGAATCTTAAGCCAAGTAAGCAATGTGTACTTGCTCGAAACAAGGCTAATAAAGTACTTGGGTTCATACAAAGGAGTGTTAGTTATAAGACTAACGATGTCACCCTAAAATTATATCTTGCGCTTGTGAGACCTCACTTAGATTGCCCAGTTCAATTCTGGTCACCGTATTACAGAATGGATATAGAATCCTTGGAAAGAATTCAGAGGAGAATGACAAGACTAATCCCGAGCATTAAGAACCTTGAGTACAGAGGCAGGTTAAAGCATCTTAATTTGCACTCCCTCGAGAGACGAAGAGTGAGTGGCGATATGATAGAGGTGTATACATGGAAGTCAGGGCTAAACAAAAGTGATATTACAAAGGTACTTAAACTATCCAACCAGGAGCGAACTGGTAACAATGGTTTTAAATTTGACAAATTTAGATTTAGGCGCGAAATTGGTAAACACTCGTTTGGAAATAGAGTAGTGGACGAGTGGAACAAGTTACCAACCATGATCAAATATCATTGGATGGATATATGAGCAATAGGGGTTGGGTGTAAATGGGACTGCCCAGTATGGACCAATATGCTCGCTGCAGTTTCCTCCACTCTTATGTTCTTATGTTCTTAACTCCACCACTTCGTCTACACCACCGCCACCATCATTTCCACCACTTCCACCATCATCTCCATCACTTCCACCGTAATTTTTACCTCTTCCACCACTATCTTCACCTCTTCCACCACCATCTCCACCACTTCCACCACCATCTTCACCACTTGCACCACCATCTCCAGCACCTCCCATCACCATCTCCACCACTTCCGCCATCATCCTACCACTTCCACCATCATCTCCATCACCTTGTTGGGTCCTGGGGTCATTTCCTGGTCTATCACCCCCCTCCCTCTCCACCCTTTAAGTTTTACAGGGGTGGTGGACCAGTTAGAGTCTTCTAGCAGCCTTACCAGATCTCGCCCGAATCACAACACCTTGACCACATACTGTACGCTGTTTGATCTGACCTTTACCGCCGAAATTAACTTCAACCTAATAAAGCCGAGGTTATGCTTTACTTTACATCATCATCATCACTTTCACCATAATCATTAACCATCATTTTCAGCAATCCCACCATCATCACCACCACTCAAACCATCATCTTCACCACTTCCACCAATATCTCCACCACTTCCACCATCATCTCCACCACTCTCACCATCATCTCCACCACTCTCACCAATATCTCAACCTTAACCATTCCTTGTTTTCTTTTTATTATAATAATTATGTCAGTACTTCCTCATAGAAAATAAAAAGAAATGGGGTATTAACCCAAAGAATTGAGGACAAGTGCAAGAAAATGAGAAATCAAGGGAGGAAGAAGAAAAGAAAAAAATATAAAGAGAGAAGAGAAGAGGAAGAAGAAAGAAAGTTGAATAAAGAAAATGAAGAGAAAGAAAGAAGATCCACTGAAGAACGAAGAGAACATAAAGAGAAGACGAATAAGAAAACACAAGAAAATCAAAAGAAGAATGATGAAGAAATAAGAAAACAGAAAAGAAGTAAGAAAGAAATAACAAGAATTATGGGTCTGAAGGTCTCTCTCTCTCTCTCTCTCTCTCTCTCTCTCTCTCTCTCTCTCTCTCTCTCTCTCTCTCTCTCTCTCTCTATCTATCTATCTATCTCTCCTCTTCACGTTTCTCGGTCTAGAATATAAGTAGAAATACAAACAGATTCGAAGGAGACAGAAATAAAGTCACGAGCATTTTAGGCTAGAGTGGATATTTTCCTTGGTCCTCTCTTTCTCTCTCTCCCTCTCTCTCTCTCTCTCTCTCTCTCTCTCTCTCTCTCTCTCTCTCTCTCTCTCTCTCTCTCTCTTCCGGTCAGAACAGAAAATAGAAGACAAGAAGTAAAAGAGAATGGATAAAAACGAGAAAACGACGAATAAACATCGAGGTTTACGTGAGAATCTTTCCCTAGTTCCTCTCTCTCTTTCTCTCTCTCTCCCCGGGGCCCTGATACACCCCACTTAGTGGCCTCTACCAGTCTGCAACTTGCACCATCAAGCCGAGTTACTTTGCAATCAAGTGTCAAGGAGTGTTAGAACTTTGTTGACAGTAACAGACGTTCACGTACCAACTCCTTCCCTCACCCTCCCTCCCTCCTTCCTTCCTTCCTTCATCCTCCCTCCTATCTTCATCCTCCCTCCTACCTAGATCCTCCCTCCTTCCTTCATCCTCTCTCCTTCCCTCGCTCCTTCCCATACTCTCCCTCTTTCCCTCACCCTCAATCCTTCACCGTCGTTCATTCTCTCCCAAATTTTCCTCCCTCCTTCCTTCACCCTTCTTCCTTCACCCTCTTTCCCATACACCCTCCTTCTTTCATACACCCTCTCTTCCTCAACCACTCTCCCTCCTTCCTTCCTTCTCTCCCCCATCCTCCCCTCATACCCTCCATCTCCCATCTTCCCTCCCCTCCCTCCCTCACCTTCCCTCCTTCCTTCCTTCTTTCCTTCCTTCCTCACACTTTAACCTCTGAAAGCATTCATAATATTTGTTCTATGAATCAACTGAGCGCAAGATATCATAAAAAAAATTTCATTCAAGCCACAACAAGGAAAGGCTTTGTTATTGTTTGTGAGTGTGTGTTTGTGCGCGTTTGTGAGTTTGTGATTCTTGTCTTCTTGTTTATGAGTTTGAGTCTTGTCTTCTTACGTATGTTGTTAATTTGTTTGTGAGTTTCTGTACAACGCCTCTTACAGTTTTCAATTATTTTCAAAGAATTTATTACCCTGTATTGATGTATGTATGTATGTAATAATAATAATAATAATAATAATAATAATAATAATAATAATAATAATAATAATAATAATAATGGTTGCCCCCTCGTGTAACGAGGATGGCCGGCCCAAGGGCCACCTAGACGTGAATTTGTTTAAGGTGCAGAAGCTGTCGCCAACACAATAACCACACCCTAAGTTAACGACTTGCATGACCTAGTGTCAAGGAATAGTCTGAGAAGACCGGACAACTGCACTGGCTAACCATTACTCCGGAACACGATCCACAAATCGATTAACATCCAGGTTCCCAATTACTGCTGGGCAGACAGAGGCAAATGGCGTCAAGAAACTCGTCCATAGTTTCACCCTGCCAGGGGATTGAACCCGGGTCCGCTCGCTTGCGAGGCGAGCATGCTGACTATTACACCAAAGATCGCCATATGTATGTATGTATGTATGTATGTATGAATGTATGTATGTATGTATGTACCTTCTTATTCATCTCTCTCTCTCTCTCTCTCTCTCTCTCTCTCTCTCTCTCTCTCTCTCTCTCTCTCTATCTCTCTCTCTATCGTCATAAACAAGCATTTTGGCAGCCGTCATGATGTCAACCCAACACACTCCAAAAGCAGAAAAAATTCCTTATACCTAATTCCAGTAAAAGTGTGTGTGTGTGTGTGTGTGTGTGTGAGAAAGAGAGAGAGAGAGAGAGAGAGAGAGAGAGAGAGAGAGAGAGAGTGTGTGTCGCTCTTCAAAGATTGACGGGGGGGGGGGGGGGTAGGTGGTATTTAGGAAGCACTATTTACACACACACACACACTACTTTGCTGACATTCGGAATCGAGTATGACGATCACCCAGCTATGAAACAATGATATGAGTTATTAAGGTTGTCACCTGCGTTGGTGAGTTTTAAGGTGTCTAAAGAGGCCGATATGGGACCGGCAGGGTCGTTCACACACACACACACACACACACACACAATCTATCTCTGTTAAAGAATTGAATATCAATCAGGTTTTTCCTGGATCAGTAAGGGCCGGTAAATGCTGGGTCAGGTACAGACTCAAGGCTGATTAAGACCAGCAGTTCACCTGAGGTCGCCCACCCCTTGATCGATGTCCTTGTTTACTGAAGTGACAACAAGATAAAGGTGAAAACTAATATAACTGGGATAGGGTCAGTGAACTACTTTTTTAAGTCGCCGCTCCTAGGTGCCTTTAGGAGTGAGTGACAACGAATAACAGAGGAATTTGCTGTCTAGGATTAAATGACACACACACACACAGTGAATGATTACACTACCCTCACTGCGCCCTGCCAGGTGTTGAGGATAGGGAAAGTTGTTAGGCACCCAGGAGCCTCCTGCAACCTTTATTAAACCTCTGACACCCTTAACAACAAACTACAGCTTCCACAGCCCACAAGGACCCCACTTCCATCCACACAGCCCCTACAACTATCCATACAGCCATCACATCGATCTACACAGCCTCACATCCACCCACACAGCCCCCATATCCACCCACACACCCCTCTCATCAACCCACATAGCCCTTACATCCACCCACACAGCCCCCATTTTCACCCACACAACCCCCATATTCACCTACACAGCCCCCATATCCACCTACACTGCCCCAATATCCACCCATACAGCCCTCACACCCACCCACACAGCCCCATATCCACCCACACAGCCCTCACATCCACCCACACAGCCCTCACATCAACCCACACATCCCTCACATCCACCCACACAACCCTCACATCCACCCACACAACCCTCACATCAACCCACACACCCCTCTCATCAACCCACACACCCCTCTCATCAACCCACATAGCCCTGACACCCAACCAACACAAACCCTACATCCACCCAAAGAGCATGCACATCCACCCACACAGCCTCTACATCCACCAAATATCCCCACATCCACCCACATAGCCCTCACATCCACCCACATAGCCCTCTCATCAACCCACATAGCCCTCACACCAACCCACATCACCCCACATCGACCCACACAGCCCCACATCCACCCCCAAATCCTCCCACACAGCCCCCACAGCCACCCACACACCCCTCACATCCACCCACACAGCCCTCACATCAATCTAAAGCCCTCACATCCACCCACACAGCCCACACATCAACCCACACAGTCCCTCACATCAACCCACACAGCCCCACATTCATCCTCACAACCCCCATATCCACCCACAGAGCCCCTAAATCCACCCAAATATCCCCACACCCACCCACACTGTACTCACATCCATCCACACAGCCCCACACCCACCCCACAACCCCTACATCCACCCACACTTCCCCCACATACACCCAAATATCGCCACATCCACCCACAGCCCCCACATCCACCCACACAGCCCCCACACGGCCCCCACATTCACCCACACAGCCTCTACATCCAATCAAATATCCCCACATCCATCCACAAAGCCCCCATATCCACTCACACAGCCCCACATCCACCCACACAGCCCCCACATCCACCCACACAGCCCCACATCCACCCACACAGCCCCTACATCCACCCAAATATTCCTACATCCACCTACACATCCTTCCACACAACCCCCACATCCACCCACATAGCCCCTATATCCACCCAAATATCCCCACATCCACCCACACAGCCCCACATCCACCCACACAACCCCTAAAGCAGCCCCAACATCCACCCACACAGCCCCACATAAACCCACACAGCCTACATCCATCCAAGTATCCCCACAACCACCCACACATCCCCCACATCCACCCAAATACCGCCACATCCACCCACAGCCCATACATCAACCCACACAGCCCCTACATCCACCCAAATATCCCCGCACAGCCCCGCAACCACCCCGACATCCACCCACACAGCCCCCACAGACCCACACACAGCAGCTGGAAATAACAGAGACAAGATCCCTCGTTGTAAACATTATAATTAAACCATCCGTCTCGTGATCTCATCTTGGCCTACAGATTTGATGTTCTTGGCACGAAAGAATCTTAGACGAGACGCTGATGTAGGAACGGTCTGTTAAGATGAGGGTGATGATGATGGTTAGATTATGATGATAATGATGATGATGATCAGGCTATGATGATGATGGTGGTTATGTTATGATGATGATGATGATGGTGATGGTTATG
Organism: Homarus gammarus; assembly: GCA_958450375.1. Lineage (NCBI taxonomy): Eukaryota > Metazoa > Arthropoda > Malacostraca > Decapoda > Nephropidae > Homarus > Homarus gammarus. The sequence continues at coordinate 308,422 of CAUDMG010002844.1, forward strand.
TAATGATGATGATAATCAGGTTATGATGATGATGATCAGGTCATGAGGATGATGATGATGGTTATGTTATGATGATGATGATGATGATCAGGTTATGATGATGATGATGGTTATGGTATGATGATGATGATGGTTATGTTATGATGATGATGATGATGGTTATTTTATGATGATGATGATGGTTATGTTATGATGATGATGATGGTTATGTTATGATGATGATGATGATGGTTATTTTATGATGATGATGATGGTTATGTTATGATGATGATCATGATGATCAGGTTATGATGATGATGATGGTTATGTTATGATGATGATGGTGGTTATGTTATGATGATGATGATGATGGTTATGTTATGATGATGATGATGATGATGGTTATGTTATGATGATGATGATGGTTATGTTATGATGATGATGATGATGATGATCAGGTTATGATGATGATGATGGTTATGTTATGATGATGATCGTGGTTATGTTATGATGATGATGATGATGGTTATGTTATGATGATGATGATCAGGTTATGATGGTGATGATGATGGTTATGTTATGATGATGATGATGATGATGATCAGGTTATGATGATGATGATGGTTATGTTATGATGATGATGATGGTTATGTTATGATGATGGTGATGATGGTTATGTTATGATGATGATGATGGTTATGTTATGATGATGATGATGATGATGATGATCAGCTTATGATGATGATGATGGTTATGTTATGATGATGATGATTATGATGGTTATGTCATCATGATGATGATTATGATGGTTATGTCATCATGATGATGATTATGATGGTTATGTTATGATGATGATGGTGGTTATATTATGATGATGATGATGGTTATGTTATGATGATGATGATGGTGGTTATATTATGATGATGATGATTATGATGGTTATGTTATGATGATGATGGTGGTTATATTATGATGATGATGATGGTTATGTTATGAAGATGATGATGGTGGTTATGTTATGATGATGATAATTATGATGGTTATGTTATGATGATGATGGTGGTTATGTTATGATGATGATGATGGTGGTTATGTTATGATGATGATGATGGGGGAAGGTCACGGCAGGGTTAGCTCCAGAGGGATAATTATCAGATATGGCCAGAGCTATGTGCGGTCTTGGGTGTGAGAGGGGTGTGAGAGGGTATGAGAGTTTGTTGACCAAACTGGAGTGGTCCACTGAAGAATTGGCGAGGGCCAAGTTAGAAATTGAGAGGGCCACGTTGGAGAACCTGAAATTAAGGAAAGAGCTGGCGAAGTTAAAAGGAGAGGCTGGACGAGTAAAGCCAGTGTCTGACGAAAAATCAAACGAGTGGAAAGTCGTGAGTAGTGGTAGGACCAAGCTGGTGGTGAAGAAGCACACGAAGGATACGACAACAACGACAACAACAGCTAAGTGTACCAACCCGTTCAGTCCCTTGATAGACGAATTGGACGTTAGTACAGTCAGGGGCAGGGATGACAAGGAAGGTATAAAAACTTTAATTGTTGGTGACTCACAGGTAAGGTACATGGACAGGGCCTTTTGTGGCAAAAACAAAAATAGGATGAGGGTGTGTTTGCCAGGAGCTGAGGTGGGGGATATAGTTGACAGGATGGACAATATCTTGTCTGGTAATGGGAACAAACCCATTATCTGCCTTAGTGCAGGAGGCAATGATATTGGCCGGTGTAGGAGCGAGGAACTTCTTGATAAGTTCAAGGCAGCCATAGATCGTATTAGGATTAAGGGAGGGATCCCTATCATATGCGGTGTCCTGCCTAGAAGGAGAGTTGGCAGTGAATGGTTGTCAAGGGCAGTTGGTGTTAACGACCGTCTTGACAAATATTGCAAGTCAATATCAGTCCCATTCATTGACAACTGGGACAACTTTTATGGCAGAAGGGACCTTTATGCTAGGGATGGGGTGCACCTGTCTAGGGATGGAGTAGCAACCCTGGCTGGGGCTCTGGAGGGGGCAGTTCAAAAGATATGGAAGTCTTTAAACTGCTAAGAGAACATAGGGGCACGGGGGTGGAGGAGACTGCAGTGGGAGCGGGTAAACAAGGCGAAAGATTACAAGGAAATAGTGTTAGGAATGATGACAAAACTAAATTAGACAGGGAGTTTAAAACTAAACGCGGTAAGGGAAGGACTCAGAACACGACTAACTTAAATGTATACTACGCGAACAGTAGAAGTATGAGAAACAAAATGGATGATATTAAGGCCTTGGTATGTACCGAAGAAATCGATATAATTGCATTCACTGAAACATGGATCAACCTAGACACACGTGAATTACCAGTCAAATACCAAATTGCGGGTTACAAACTGTTCCATACCGATAGGCAGACCAGGAAAGGAGGCGGAGTAGCAATCTATGTTAGGGATAATCTGAAGTGTGAAATAAATAAGGAAATAAAAACTGAGAGGAATACAGAAACAATTTGGATAGAATTAAGCGACGGTCGGGAAAAATTAATCACAGGAGTAATATATAGACCCCCCAATCATGATAGCGTCAGTGAGCGACTTATCTGGGATGAAATGTGCAGGGCTTCCATACACAACAAAGTCTGTATAGTAGGCGACTTTAACCTTGGCCAAATAGATTGGACTGTCCTTACGGGTAACTCAGAATCAGGGGATTTTCTCGAGACGATCCAGGACTGTTTCCTAAGTCAACATATAACCGAACCCACACGGGGTAATAATATACTGGATTTAGTTCTGTCCAACAGAGAAAACCTCATTACCAATGTCGAGGTAGGGAACGAACTTGCAAACAGCGATCACAAAGAAATTCGATTCCAGTTAGATTTTCAGGGCAGACGTAAGGAAAATTCCACTAAAGTACCAGATTTCAGAAGGGCAAACTTTGACAGTTTAAAGAGGCAGCTGAGAGAGGGGGTGTCGCGCTTGGCCGTGAACCTGACAGATGACACCGACCTCATAACGAGATCTGAGATTGCCGAGTTCCACGACAATTTAAATAGTGAGTTACTTAATGCACAAAGGCAGAACATACCATACAAAAAACTCAGATCAGATAACAATGACCCTAAATGGATAAATAATTATTTAAAGAACATCATTGGCCAAAGGAAGGCTATAGGTAGAAGGATAAATCGTGGTGAAATTCACCTCAGGGACTATTATAGGGTATTGGCGAGTAGGGTTAAAACCGAGATAAGGAAAGCAAAGAGGAATAATGAGGTAAGGATAGCAAGGGAGGCGAAGACAAACCCCAAAGGATTCTACCAAATGTATCAAACTAAAACACGAGAAAAGATTGGACCAATACGGTCAGACTCCGGCGAGCTCACTGATAACGACGGAGAAATGAGCAATAATTTGAATAAATATTTTTCAACAGTTTTCACCACCGAAAATTTAAACATGATACCCGAGGCACCGACTCTATTCAGAGATAGTGAAGAAAACAAATTAAGTGAGATAGTAGTGACTAGTAACGATGTTAGTAAGCAAATAGACAAACTAAAGCCTAATAAGTCACCTGGTCCCGATGAGATATTTGCCAGAGTATTAAAGGAATGTAAGGAAGAGCTTAGTATGCCCTTAGCAAAGCTGTTTAACATGTCCTTAAAAACAGGTGTAGTACCAGAATCCTGGAGGATAGCGAATGTAGTACCGATCTTTAAGAAGGGGGATAGATCACTTTCCTCTAACTACCGCCCAATCAGTCTAACATCAATAGTAGGCAAATTACTGGAAGCAATCATTTCAAACTCTATTCGAAATCACCTGGAGAAGCACAGATTGATCAATGATTCCCAGCATGGCTTCACAAGCGGACGTTCTTGCCTAACTAATCTATTAACATTCTTTTCATCAGTTTTCGAATCAGTGGACGAGGGGCACAATTATGATGTGGTATATCTCGACTTTAGCAAAGCCTTCGACAGAGTACCCCACGAAAGACTAATTAGAAAGGTAGACGCTCATGGCATCAATGGTGACATCCTTAAATGGATTAGGGCGTGGTTACAGGACAGGAAACAGCGAGTGAGCATTAACGGCACTGAGTCCCATTGGA